>AWOL01S0003276.1:79346-106813 GCA_000715115.1 Nicotiana otophora | reverse complement strand
ATGGTAAGCACCCTCCACTTCCAACCAAGAGGTTGTGAGTTCGAGTCACCCCAAGAGCAAGGTGGGGAGTTCTTGGAGGGAAGGATGCCGAGGGTCATTTGGAAACAGCCTCTCTACCCCAGGGTAGGGGTAAGGTCTGCGTACACACTACCCTCCCCAGACCCCACTAGTGGGATTATACTGGGTTGTTGTTGTTGTTGTTATTGTTGTGATAAAATATAACACATCAATACAGAAATCCAACGTATGTAGCGACAGCAACTGCTCTTATCTTTCTTTGTCCTTATTACGTACGTACCGTGTTTCTGTACTTGTCGTTGTTTCCTCCCCTCCCCTATGTAAAACCTATTTCAGATAGTATCAAAATCAATGATTTCAATCAATCAATATAGTGCTATTTTTAAAAGAAATCTTCCACTATCTAATTATTGTCAACCAAAATACATTTCCCATTTAGTTTATAATGTTTTAATTTAAATTATTTACTTTGGTATAAACATCGAATATATCTTTTTTAAGAAGTGAATTGAGGATTTAAAGTTTACTGACTCCTACAACAACAAATTGGGTTGCGAGCTAATATTCTTATGCATTCAATAATTTTTAATACTTATACAAAATTTAAAAAAAAAAAATTGGATTCACATAAACATTATAGATCAGTGTGCACCCCTTATCTTTTTTCTTTAGGTGTAGCAGTCGTTGATTGATGGGACAAAAGAAGCACTATGAAATGAAACTGAACCACAAGTTTTTCCCTTATGTGGTGAAAACTGAGAGTAAAAATCTAAACTCGAAACTGAACCACAAGTTGCCCGCTTTTTCACTTAAATCACTCATTAACATTTTTGTTATTTTATTAAAGGTCGAGATACCACGTTCTTGAAATCTTTTAAATTCGTTTTAAGTAGATAAATCTTTTTCTTGTTTTTCTATAATCTCCGTTATCTTGAAATTACATTTCAGCCCCAATTTGATTATATTTGCAAACTGATATTCATCTTTTAATGATCCTTGTTTTCTCGTTTCAAGAGAAAAAGGTTTTTAGGGAAATTTTCTGGAAAAGATTTTTGATTAAAAAAAAATGTGTATTGTAATGTAGAAGTTTACATGGAGAGAAGTTTGAGGGTCTATACTAATTTAAATGTTGAGATGAAATCTTTCTTTGTTTTTCCCCCAAAGAATTCTATAAGTAAGCAAACAAAAAAACTCAAAAGTCAAAATTCGAAGTTAGTAATGGAAAAATTGCTAAAAAGGACAGAAATAACTCTTTAGTTTAATTTTTTGTTGGTCAAATTAGAAATGGATTCATTAACTTATTAAAACGATAAATATGAAGTTCTCATCATATTCTTCCTAGCCAGTGCAAAAAAAGAAAAAGGAAAAGACAAAAAGAAGTTTATATGATTGCAAGAAAAAGAGCACCCAATATTTTAGTCACAACATGCATGTCTATATAAATCATAGTTGATATACGAATGATATTACTATTTATAGATTATGACTGCTCTAAGGAGGCAACGTGAATTCTGGAACTTGCTACAAATTATTTTTATTTTCCTCAATCTTACCTACATTTATTTTATTTATTAATTAATTTATCTGTTTTCACATGTACAACACGTGTAGCTAAAAAGTATCAACAATCATTCTCATTTGGGACGTTTCGAAATGTTTGAAACTATTTTATTTTTTTACGACTTTCAGAACTTTCAAGAATTTAAATTTATTAAAGTATTCACGCTTTGATTTGATGTTTTCTCTCTTTTAAACTAGTACTAGTACTTTAATATTCTCTTCTAATTAATATCATAAATTATGTGCCCAGTCAATCACTGTTTACGCGTTAAGTATTAATGAGAAGGTTTGTTTAAGTTGTTAAACATGTAGATAGTGTCAAAATTGGTTTTCAAATCATGTAAATCTGCTTATTTTGAGAATTGCACAGCAAGGCACGAATAAGAATGAAAACATATTATTTCAGTAACGACCTCCCCAACGTTCAGATGATTCATAATTTCATTTTCAAAAGTGCTTTTCAAAAAAATATTTTTGGTGAAAATCAATTTGTGTTTGGCTAATCAATTTAAAAAATACTTTTGAGCATCAATTAGCGTTGGCCAAGCTTTTAAAAAGTGTTTCTAAGTGTATTTTTCTCAAAAATATTTTTCAAAAAAATATTTCTGGGAAGAAGCTACTTTTTTCTTCTTTTCAGAAACTGCTTCTGCTTCTACTCAAAAGTATTTTTTTTTTCCTTCAAAAAGCTTGGCCAAACACCTCAATTTTTTTTTAAAAAAAAAGCACTTTTGACCAAAAAAAACAAAAAAAAAATGCATTTTCGGCCAAGAAAAAATTCTTGGCCAAACAGGCTATAAATGTCACCTCAAAATTGAAAACCTTGCTGCCAAGGAAGCTTCATTTTTATTGAACGTTCTTTTGTTTGATTATTAGAAAAACATTTGTGGGTCATACTGATCATTATTTCAGAATTATAGTCTTTTTTTGGGGGGGTTAATTTGCTCACTGCTTCACTTAAAAGGATAATAAATATGTGAAAGAGAAACATGAGAGGGAAACTCAACACAAAGATTACGGAATATACTCTCTTATTAGTGTAATTTTTCTTATTGTTCTTTCACCCAAAAAAGAGTAACATATAGGGTGCTTTTGGTATGAAAAAAAAAATATTTTCCAAAAAATAAGTCATTTTCTGGCTACTGAACGCCAAAACTTATTTTCCTTGAAGAATATTATCCATTAAAAGGGGGAAAATGACTTTCTTCACCGATGATCCATTTGAAATAATTCTTAAATTTTAGAGAGCATAGGAGACTATGAGACAATAAAGAAAAAGAATAATAGTCATTGTACGCAATCAGATTTTAACTTCATTATTTGAATAAGGTCTACAAAAAGGTATTCTATTTAACTTTTTTTACCAGAAATCAGAATGACCGCCCCCAAGTTTTTTCAAACACATTACTTTTATTCTTCAAAATAAACGTCACATTAAAATGACCACCAAATTACTATAACTTAATCAAGTTCCATATGTACCACCTGAACGCCCAGAAATTGGGCAAATAAATTACCCAATGCACACTCCAAACCACAGTGCTATTTACTACCTAATGCAGGATAATTTTTTACCTAACTTTATCCTGCTCATATCAGGCAACTGAAATGTCCTCTGTGAATAAAGAGAAGGAGGGGGGGGGGGGGGGGGGGGGGTGTTGCCAGTACACAAGGAGAAAAAGGGGGAATCATATAACTATTGGAACTTCAAAAAGACCTAAATTTTTATTTTTTGGAATCGTAAACCTTAATCTTGGAGTCCTCTCTTCTTTTCATCGTATGGTAAGTCAACAGTATAACCAACTTCTTTTAGATGGGAAATCTCAACATACTCTGTTGCCAACAGTTTGGTAGAGGGACCTTAGTTGTGTGTTCCATTTATCTATGGCAGTATACTTCTTCATCCCTTTTGATCTGCGTGCACGAATACATCGTGTAAAACACGTTAGAAGTGAACTTAGGTCGCAATAAGTAAATTAATAATGGCACATCAAGGTTATTAATTGACCTGTCGCCACGCTCTAGCAGCCGGTTCACTTGATCAATGTGGCCATCAATCCGGTTATCCAAGATTAGGGAGACCAACAAGTCCTCAACGTCTTTTTCTGGCACATTCAGCTCCTGCAGGTCAATTAATATGAGAAAACCAACTAGGAAGTGCAGTGCATCGAGTGGATTAGTAACTGAATAATGCGATAAACTACGAGAGTAGCTCAGTTCACTGTAGGGAGTATGCATGTATCTTCCAAATATGAACATGTAATTAGTAGTGTTTTATGCCATCACTAACACAGATAGCTGATAAAACTTAATCCCTCATGCTCTGCCCCCTCGCATGAGGCAATGAATAAGACAGAATACGATAGATAAGAGACGAAGTTCACTATGGAAAAGCTGAGAAAGGGAAAAAGGAAGAATGCCCTAGCAAGAAAGAAGACTCTGATAACTTATCACCTTGGATATGAAGGGAATCCGGATTCTTGTGTACGGCTTGATGAGCTTCAGTAAAACCTGGGTTCTGACATTCCTCAAAAGATCTTCAATGTAATTCCGAATGAATGGGTCATCCATTATTGTCCGTCTGTTACTCTGTTAAAATGTCGAGAAAAGCACATTCAAAATGATAACAAGAAACCAACTACAGACTGTTGGGCCAACAGGCAATTTTGAAATTTACAGGAAGGTACCTTAAGAATTTTCTCGAACTCCAAGATCTCATTTCGTTGATATGCTGCGATAAGGTTTGTCATTGCCAATATCTCAGGGTCATTTTTGTAACTGAAAAATATAAACACAATCATGTAATGACACAATGCAGCCATAGTCCAGTCACGAGAATGACAAAATACTGATGTTGAATCTCGCAAACAAAAAGTTATCTCAGCATACTCACGGTTTAGCTTCTTGACCATCAAAAGGGTTAACTTCAGACTCCATCAGCATATTTGCCAGAACCAAGTACCTAAGTGAAAGGAACCAAACATAGTGTGACATTAGGCAAAGCAGAGGTTTGCAATGGTTAAGACAGAAATGGAATCAGCATACTGTAATCTTCTGATGGAAGGTGAATGTTCAAAACAATCACCTAGCACCGCATTACAGCAATTGACATGGAACAACTTTAACCCATATTTATATGCAATTAACAAAACTCTAAATTTCTAAAACATGCAAAAGCATCCATTCAGCGAAAACATAGAGAGAACCACATCTGAGGCTATATCAAGAAATGGATTCAGAGTGAAGAGTTAGAAACATCAGAGACAGTCTTAACCTTATCAATTTTTCTTTATATATATATATGTGTGATGGTAGATCGAGTCTAATCTAACCACCAAAACAAGTGCAGAAATCTGCTATTAGTTACAAAAAGCACGTCGTCACATTGATTATTTCACATACCAAGCAACAAGTGCGAGAATACTGGGACTGAACACGGAAACGGGAACTCTTGAGAAAGGGCCGGACCACAAGGGTCTATTGTACGCAGCCTTACCCTGCATTTCTACAAGAGGCTGTTTCCACGGCTTGAACCCGTGACTTCCGGGTCACATGGCAGCAACTTTACCAGCTACGCCAAGGCTCCCCTTCAAGAACCTTTTATAAAATGTAATTGAAAAAACAACTTATTTCTGTTTCCCTCCAGATTAAACAGCACCTCCTCTCCACATAAACAACTTAGCAGTAAACTGTTTATCAACTTCAACACTTGGAATGTCCTACATGAAAAGGCATAACCTGGAACCTTAATCTTAATCACCTCCAATTTATGAAGCCAATAATGCATCCCATACCAAGAGAAGCAGAAGATTCGTTTACGTCCAATCACCCATGCCAGTGGCCACCAATGTCTAATGATTATCAATACAATCCTCCCTCCACAACAGACACATCTCGAATCTTCATCATAGCCTTAGTGAGTATTTAATCAACCATGAAAGGTGCAGGAGATAAATAACAGAAAATTGGTACCTCAGAGAACATTAGCAAATTTTCTCCAAGTAGTAGACAGATGCATCCTGTCATAATTTAAGTGTTGTGTGCGTTTGCAAGTTTGCATTGAACTCTTTAACGAACTTCCTTCAATTCTAGTTCTAAAGCACTACCTAATGTCTTTATGTCTTTAAATCTAGCATTTTGAGAATGATTTGAGGCATCATTAAATAGGTAAGATCCTCAATTTGACGTCCTGATTAAGGCCTAGGATACAGCACAATTAAATATGCAAAGCAGTTGCAACAGTTTAATTTGGTACAGAAATGTCCGTTTTCCCATATATACTGCAGTACACTTCAATATATTTCATCCAACCAACTGCATCACGAGGTACATGAGGTACACTGCCTCTCTTTCAGGATAAGAAGCTACAAGCTTGAGGAGCAAAAATATGGAAACATTTGACACTATTTTGAGTGGCTTGACGATAAGAGTGGTAGGGACAAAAGTAAAAGACGAGTACTGAAAACTATTCCCTTCACTTGGTTAGGAAGTAAAAGCCGAGATGCAACCCTCCCAAATTTGAAGGGGGGAAGGAAGCAAATTTTCCTCGTCGCGGAAAGTAGAAAACAATAGAAGAGAACAGATCCGTATAGGTGATAGCACTAGTTGAGATTAACCCTTAGTCTTGTTGGCACACCTACATTAGTCCAACATTTGCTAGGAGTCTATAAAATCTTGTTGGAAAATTTGTATGTCAGTAGAAAACGTAGAGAACTTCTAAGGTTAGAGAACCAAATTCATTAAATGCTCAAAGGAGACGGGTCTACTCGGAGCGAAATGGATAGTGAGGATTCATATGCCAACCCCAACTAGCTTGGATTGAGGCTTTGTAGTTGTTTGTTGTGTCATGTTAAGCCAAACCACCAGAGGTCGATGTTAAAACATCACAGAGAGAAGTAAGATCAGAACTTCATTCTATTGCACCAAACATAGCGGCAAGAAATGCGAGCAATGGTTCGACTACATGATTTAAGTTTATCAAATATAGGGTAAAACATTCAGTTTAAAAGGCCATTAATTCCATGTCAAGCACATTACAAAAGTAATGGTTAGTGATTAAGTAACAATCCAAAAGCTTGAACACATAGTTAATGGTTAGTGAAAAACTTCTTTTTGTTATTTGACAAGTACTTGTGTAAAAACTTTCTACTATTGCTTCAATAGGAGTACAATTAATTTTGTTAGATTATGATTATTCCAAGACAAACTGCTTTGATCATGCTTTTTCAACACATGATCTCCTATGTTCTTTAATGCAGCAACCACGAGCTACAGCTTATAGCAATCAGTAATACAGACGTCCAGGAACTAGCAGCCAAAGACTACATTAATAATTTCAATTTCGTTGTAGTTTTATTTTTCTCGTGTCCTTAGCAAGACGAAAGTGGAAATGCCAAAGGAAGCAAATAAATGCACACACAACCTACGCATATGAAGCACACACAGGAAGTACAGCACACATACTTTAGGCACTGGATACGCCTATGATTCCCAGCTTCATCATAGTTCTTGAAAGCTTCAAAGAAGTCTGTAGCTGCCTCTGCCCACTTTCTCTCCGCCATATGCATTTTACCTCCACATTCGCGAATGATTCCCATTATTCTTGGATGAGGGATTGCTGACTTGACTGAAAGTGCTTTGTTGTACAGTTCCTGGGATTATACTCATATTATGCATGAATTAGGGATTGAAAACGGCAGCTTATCAGTTCAAGCTATGTTGCTAGGATCCTCCAAAAAGACGACGGATGCGCTTCGGGTCCTCCAAAAGAAAGTTATGCATTTTTAGAGGATCCGACATGGGTGCGTTGGCATTTTGGAAGCTCCGAGCAACATAGACCTCAAAAAGATATAAATTAAGGAAAATGAAATGTCAAGCAAGTTTTAAAGCAAGCATGCATCCTCTGTAATGTAATAGTTAATACGACTGGATAGACATTTTCAAGATATTAATGCCAGAATAAATACCAGAAGGTTAAGAAATTATGGTCATAATACAGATATATACTCCGCACGGATATAAAGTTATAAACACATCAGGGTCTTCTGTGGCCCCACTTAAAATATCAGAAATTTAAAATATGAATGCTTTCCCGTAGAGGGATCATTTTTTGGCCCCATTCCAATAAATAGTGCGATCAAAAAGTTATGGCTTTTTTACTATTTGTCTACAACTTTTTGACCGTCTCATTTATTGGAATGAGGCCAAAGAAGACCCTTATACAGGAAGCATTCTTAAAATACTATGGCTCATTATTTTCAACGTGAAAATATTACCTCACTCATATTTGATCAAATCTGAGTAGTAGATAACGCCTAAATAGTGAGATTTCGGGTAGAAATAGATTTGATCAAATCCTATTTTAGCAACTTTGACCGGACATTCCCTACCAAAAAAGAGCAGAAGTAATTTATGACTACTACAATTATAAAGTCTCTTTGATACCATGTTATAAATCTTTTCGGGAAGAGATGAAGAGAAGTTGTCTTCTCTCTAACTTAATACTTCCTCCGGTCCTTTTTATTGATCTTTTAGCATTTTTTATTTGGTCCAAAATATTGATTTTTTTATTGAGACATTGTACTTGTTGCACTGTTGGACTATATTAAATACGATAGTAGAGCATTTGTTGCACTACTTGATTATATTTATTATTATGACCGACCTTGATTTAATGTTAAAAATATACTCCCTCCTGTCCTTTTTATTTGATTGTTTAGCCTTTTGCACACCTATTAAGAAATCTACTTTGGAACATTAATTAAGAATGTTATTGACTAAATTAACCTTTATCTCTTCTCAAATTTACTCATAGGAAATTGTAAGGACTTTTTAGAAAATGATTTAGATTATTTATTAGCAAGGTAACTTTGAAAAAATAATACTTTCTTGATTTTTGGACCAAATAAAAAGGACCGAAGGGAGTAAGATAATATAGTTCAATGGTGCAATTAATGCATTACCGGAAAATCAAGGTTGTCGTAATAAATGCAGTTTAATTGTGCAAGAATGCCCAACTATCATAATTAATATACTAATACAGCGTAACAAATGAATCATGCTCAATCTTTTATTGTGTTGACACAATCTCTGTAATTTTATGATATTTTCATAAATAATATCTGTATATAGGTGTTTCTTGTAGCTCATTCATATCAAGTTAGAATAAAATAAGTTAATTTCACCTCTTTCTCGACAGCTCCAGTGACTGTTCTAACCTTTTCAAGTCATTATTCTAGTCGTTTTTAAAGGGACATGTGCCACTATTCGTGTCAATATTCAGTGCTAACATGTCAATGTCGTCGTGTAGAGACATCTTTCTAATCAATGAGTAGCTGACACCAGGTCTCCATTAAGTGACATGCCACTATGCACTTATCCAGCCATCAAGGCCACATTACTAAGCATTAACTTTTTCAACATATCAAACTTGATTTTACAGCATTTTATTTGCAAACATAGGTTGTTTCACCACATTGAGTTTAAAGATTGTATCTGAATACAAGATAATGCAACAGTGCATTTATCATCGCTACCAGTCAACGTTTAATTACCGCCAAGTATGGCATAAAACTGTTGGGCCATTGCCACGTTACTAAAGAGTAATCTTTTCAGCACACTCAGCTTGATTTTCCAATTGATTTGAAAACCAAAGTTGTTTCACCATCCTAAGTTTGAGGAAACGTGTTGAGAAGAAAGCAACTAATTCAGCTAGGAGGTGCAATAAACTCACCATTGTCAAAGTCAAGTTTGGCTCCGCAATAACAAATATAGTAAAACTTTGTAATAAATTCATTGCTATCATAAATGTAATCAAGCGGTTCAACAAATAACTCACACTCAATCCTTCAGTAAATAATGCATATAATCTTAATTTTCTACCCCACATTCACATCTATAAATAGATAACTCTTGTAACCCAAATGCGTAAAGTAAATTGCCAATCAAGTTAGCACCAAGTTAGAGAAAAGACAACAATGACTCTCTTTCTTCCCCTCAAGATTTCTAACATTTATCAAAAGAATCCTTCTAAACCTACACTAGCCTAGAAATGGATAGAAAAGCTTCAATAAACGTAAATGTAAATGTCATGATTTATGGACGATTGACAACTTCTGCGTTCAAGTTAAGGATCTCATCTAAATAGACTGCTCTACCAAAACCATTGTTAGAAGCAAAGTAAACATCTCTGAATGACAAGAAGAATAAGCTGTCTAATCCCCTGATACCTCACTGCCATTCTGCCTGTGTAGGTATATGATTGATTACAGCTGTTTTACCCTTTTCCTATGAGCGGTTCCTGGCTATTCTACAACCAGCATCTTACCGGTTCCGCTATAACTCCATTTATCACCAGGGCACATACGCCTTATCAACAAACCAGCAAAGGATCGAGGAAATACAGAGAGAAACCAGAGAGCAGATTTTAACATAATGAAGTTCAATAATTTGCCCTGGTGATGGACGCGTTAACACACCATATTCAAGGGGAGGTGCCATGGTGTATGCTATTCGTTGATGACATAGTTTTGATTAATGAGTCGCGAGCTGGTGTTAACGAAAGGCTGGAGGTTTGGAGACAGGCTCTTGAGTCTAAGGGTTTCAAGCTGAGCAGGACGAAGACGGAATACATGGAGTATAAGTTCAGTGTTGAGCCGAGGGAAGTGGGCGCGGATGTGAGGCTTGAATCACAGGTCATCCCAATTAGAGGCAGTTTCAAGCTATGTTGCTCGGACTCTGCAAAAATGGTGTCGGGTGCGCGTCGGATCCTCCAAAAGTAAAGCATTTTTGGAAGATCCGACACGGGTGTGGCAAAATTTTTAGAGAGTCTGCGCAACATAGGTTTCAAGTACCTTGGGTCGATTATCCGGGGGAGGGGAGATCGACGAGGATGTCACACACCATATTGGGGTGGGGTGGATGAAGTGGATGTTAGCATCTGGAGTCCTATGTGACAAGAGAGTGCCATTGATACTCAAAGGTAAGTTTTATAAAGCGGTGGTTAGACCGGCCATGATGTATGGGGCTGAGTGTTGGCCTGTTAAGAACTCATATATCCAGAAGATGAAAGTAACAAAAATGAGGATGTTGAGGTGGATGTGCGGGCACACTAGGATGGATAAGATTAGGAATGATGATATTCGGGAGAAGGTGGGTGTGGCTCCTATTGATGAAAAAATGCGGAAAGCGAGGCTCAAATGGTTCGGGCACGTACAGAGGAGAAGCCCAGATGCTCTGGTAAGGAGGTGTGAGCAGCTAACTTTGGAGGGCACGAAAAGAGGTAGAGGGCGGCCTAAGAAGTATTGGGGAGAAGTGATCAGGCAAGACATGGCGAGGCTTCAGACTCCCGAGGACATGGCCCTTGATAGGAAGCTGCGGAGGTCGAGTATTAGGGTTGTAGGTTAGGAGTTAGTTGAATCTTTCCTTACTTCGTACCTTTGTGAGGCTAGTCTGGTAGGGTTTGTGTCTGAGATAGCTAGTGGCAATGTTGTGTCTTGCTACTCTTTCGTTTCTCCTAGTGCCGTGTCTATTTATTGGCTATCGCTTTTGCTTTGCACCTATCTTCTTGTTTTCATGATGTTGTTATTTTTCCTATGATTTCTGTTGGTGGTACTGATATTGTCTCTTTTCGTCTTCTTGAGCCGAGGGGCTTTCGGAAATAGCCTCTCTACTCCCTCGGGATACAGGTAAGGTGTGCGTACACACTACCCTCCCCAGACCCCACTAGTGAGATTTTACTGGGTCGTTGTTGTTGTTGTTGAAGTTCAACTAGGAAGGTGAAGAATTCCATACTGCTAGATACTTCAAACAATGACAGAAACTTCTATAATTCATTTCCTAATATTTCTTGGAGGAATTTAATAGATTTTTACTAATCCAGGAAAAGAAAAGAAACACTAAAGCAAATTATGTGTGTTTTACAAAGACTAGCATTCTTTCAAAGAGTCTCAATCACTACCTTCAGAATGTACTGTTTATCTTTTCTGGGGTACTTTAGTTTACAAAAGAGTGAGCTTCTAGAAGTAACATTCTTTCAAAATAAAAGAGACCACAAAAACCAAGAAAACTTAGACATAGAGAAGTATCTGAAATTGGCATTTGAATTGAAAGAAACTGAATGTAAAAAGTTTGGCCAAAAATGAAGGAAATGACGCCTGATTCTGCTCAAAAGCAAGTATATTATCCAATAAATGGGAAGAAAAAGGTATTAAAATACCTTCAGTTTTTTGTTATTTTTTGTCTCTGTGTACATTTGAATCTCAATTGCATATACCTCCAACAATTGTGTACCTTTCTTCTGATCATCAGTGCCATCTTCTTTCTTACAAGATTTGTGGAGCTCTTTCAGAATCTAACAAAGTTGTCAAGTTATGTTCATGAAAACCATAGCTACAGATACTAATATGAGCAAGCAAGATACCTTGCTCATTCGTCCATATTCCCCCATGTCAAACCAAATCTGGCAAAGCTTTAGATTCGTCTTGAACCATAACCTCTGTGAAAGAAAGAGTGGGTCGTGAGACCTTAACGAAAGACACAAGAACTTCGAGAGAAACCTGCGAGCTGACTCCTATATGCCAAAAGAGGAATACACTCTGACCTCATTCTTAGCCTCTTCAAGGGCTTTCAGTGTTGTCTGGTAGAACTCCTGCAGAAGGCTGAAGTTCTGACTAGCTGATCCAGAAACAAAATCCATAATACTGTTTATACACTTCTCACTATAGTTCCGTGTCACAGCCGATTTTATGTAGGTCAGCATTTCTCGATAAGCATCCATCATTTCCTTGTACTTCCCTAGCTTATAGTAAAGCTTAACAGTTTGCTTTAAAGCTTTAAATCCCCTGGAAATGATGATAGTTGATAACAATACAAAAGCAAGTTGTAGCTCTAAAATTCTTAAAAGCTTTAGGAAACCCATTAGTTAAAAGCATAAGGCATGAGACCTGGATAAGAGTCTTACACGACTTGGATGTGTAAACAATAACCAGCCTTGCAGCATTACAAACATGAGCTATAAGTCTATAACTAGAAATTTTGGATAAGGGATATTAAGTAAATTTGCAATTCCAATTCAGAGAAGAGAACATAAAAAAGACCGCAGTTCAAAAATAAACTAAAGAGACTCCATCTTCATTAGTGATTTGAAATTTGGTGTGTCATATACACACAGAAATGAGAAAAAGAGTGGATAGAAGAAAGACAGGCTTGTGTGATAGGCACATGGCACGAGTTCGAATACTAGTTGGTGAACCAAGCTTGGCATTTAAGTGAAGAAAGGTAGAGGGCAAACCCATTATCCTACGAGCTTCAAACCTAAAATAGTGCATTTCTCGGTCAGTAAACAAAATAAGAAGAAGAAATAGAGGCCTGCTATTTGAATCTGACCTCTTTTTTTAAAACTGAGGTAAGTGATTTTGACTTTCAGGTCATATTAATAGTTGCATGCTGCATAATCAATGAGTTTTTATCAATGCAGCGTTAGATACTTCGGAAAAACTAACTCAGACTTCAGCATCTCCATAATGCACATACTAATGATTGGCCGGGTTTCCCTCCACTTTACTTCACCAGTTTGCAAGTTAATAATAGAAAAGCAACTTTTATTAGAATGCACGTTCCTGATGCCATTTCCTATATATGTAATGGCACATAGGCATCATCACACACCATAATATAACTGATCTCGCAAATATATGGTACGCTTGTTAATAATTTTATCTAGCCACCACCCAAGACAGCACGCTGAAAAGGTTACCAGCAATAACTGCAAAATTTAGACATTCAACTCCTTACCACTCTGCCTTCTCAGGTTCCATACGTACTACTTCAGCAAAACCCTCAAGTGCTCCTTCGGGATCAGTTTCGACCAAACCTATGCATGACATCATTGCAAAATATTACTTCAGTGCAGTGTTTAGTATAGTGAAACAGAAGTGGATCAATACAAATAGAAGTATATCTCTAGGCAGCACTACCAAAAATTACAAGAGGATGCATAACAATACAATACAAAGGCAACACTGTTACCTGGTAGTTAGCATCACAAAAGGTACCTTACAACTGAATAATACTAAAAGGCAGCATTTATCAAATTACCATTACATAAAGTTTGGTTTTGCAGTTACTCAATCTTTATATTGGCTGACTTATCCAAATAAGCAGTGTGATTGTTAGCCAATTGTTAAGAAGCAAATGATACATGCACGCCTTTCACACTAGCAACCATAGCAAGGGCCTAGTGCACTAACCTCTACAAACATAGTTCAACAGGAAAGATGGAAATCTCATATTCTGGCCCAGGAGATTGAGCTCTTTTAAAAGTTTTTGATGCGCTCTCCAGCTATTCCAAAACATATGTTCTATGACCAACAGAAACACGCTATCTTCCAATACAGTATTGTAAGTAATGGTTTAATCAAAGTAATATGTATTATAGTCAAGATATTTGTAAAACAAAAACATTCTCCTTAGATAGAACATTTTCCAATATAAGGTAACCAAATAATGAAAAATTTCATGGAGGAAAATATTTTCCTAACATTTTTACTTTTGTTTTTCTAAGAATGGTAATAAGTCTAACACATTTACGTTAGGTCTTATACTCTCTAGGAGCGGTTTAACCTTTCAAAGATTTATACGATTAGAAAATATTCAGAACTTCGAATACTTGCTTTTTATTTGTATTTGCATATTGGCATGAGATAGAGTTTAAATGGCGTAAACTGGGACAATGAGGATTCATATAGCCGAACCCAACTTGTTTGGAACTGAGACATAGTTGTTGTTGTAAAGACAACCCCGAGCATAACCCAGAACGCAGAATAATACAGCGAAAATCACGAGAGTAATCAAATTTATCATCGTACTTACAGTATTGAACACTCAAATAAAATATGCAGAAAAATTCTCAATTTTGTTTGGTTATTAACTACATTTATTACCAGGGAAAAAGAATATGTACTGTACAATACAAAGAATCCCTAAAACTTTAAACTGGACAAAAAATTCTCAAAATTAAAGTTGAAAACCTTTGGAATTGTAGTATTGATTCTCGATATCAACATCTTGCTCTTCCTGCTCCTCGTCCGAGTACTCGAATCCGTAATCCTCCATATCCGCATCTGCGACATACATATATATTCACAAATATAGGATCAAATGTATATATGATACAGAAAATTAACGGGGAAATTATTGAATTTGATGTGATTTTGAGTATTACCAGAACCCATGGCTGATTTCAGCTAACAGAGGACGATTGAAACAAAGGAAAATTGAGAGTTTGAACTGTGAAGTAAGCGAATTGTGCGTCCGTGTTTTTGAGTTCCGAAAGTCAGTACTGGAAAATAAAAAATAAAGTTCCGTACTGAAGGGTTTGTTCGATTCGGGCCCGAGTTCTAACTTCTAAGAGAATCCCATTACATCAAATTCAAATCAATATAAATGCTAGATATGTGACTTGCATATGTTTATATTTATTAATTGATCAATAGTTTAACGATATGTATTCTCACTTAACTTTTAGCCGTTTGGACATAAAAATTATAATTTTTAAAATAAAATAATACTTGAAGTTAATTTGAAAAATAGTATTTAAAATTTAAAATTATGTTTGACATATATTTCACTTGAAAAAATATTGTAATTTGGTAAGTGACAGAAAAAACAAATTTGAAAAAGTGATCAAAATCACTTTTTGATTTTTGAAAAACTCATTTTCAAAAAAAAATCAAAAACTTGCACAATATCACACACAAATACATTTTAAGAAAAAAATTGAAAAATAAAATTTTTTTTATGGACAATATAAAGTATTTACCTTAGCGTTGCGTGGGACAGAAGAATGAATTGATAAAAGAAGTTTCAAATGAGGAAATTTTGAATGTTATCAAGGATATGTCCCATGATAAGGCTCCAGGGGTGGACGGATTTCCCATTGAATTTTTTACTAAGCACTGAGAGGTTGGCAATGATACTTGTGATGCCACTAGATAATTCTTCACAGCTGGAAAAATGCACAGAGGAATCAATTGTACTGTTGTGACTTTAATTCCTAAAGTACAAAACCCAAGCCATGTCAAAGATTACAGGCCCATTGCATGTTGCACAACTTTGTATAAGATAATCACCAACGTTCTTACAGCTAGAATTAAAAAGGTCATTGGTGGACTCATTGGTGAATCACAACCTGCATTCATTGATTGTAGAAGCATCACTAACAACATCCTATTCACACATAAACTGTTCAAAGGCTATAACAGGAAAGGAATTTCTCCAAGATGTGTAAGGTGGATCTGAGAAAAGCATATGATACTCTAGATTGGTGTTTTTTGGAGAGAATGCTGATAGAGCTTGGTTTTCCTCATAAATTTATCAGTTGGATAATGGAAGGCATTACAACAATGGCTTACTCTCTTATCATGAATGGTGGATTGACAACACCTTTCAAAAGAAGGAGAGGAATCAGGCAAGAAGACCCTATGTCTTCCTATATATTTGTCCTGGCCATGGAGTATCTACAGAGGGAGTTTGCACAGTTGGCAAAGAACAAAGACATTAATTTTCATCTCATATGCAAAAAGCTAAGAGCGGTACATATTTGCTTTGCAGATGACCTTCTTATGTTTTGCAAGGTTGAAATAAACTCTATTAGATTGCTGCAACAGATCTTTCTAAAGTTCTTTAATGCCTCTGGCCTTCAAGAAAATGCAGACAAGAGCTCTATTTACTTAGCTGGTATTTCAAACAATGTGAAACAGGACATCCTACAAGAACTGGGCTACTCTGAAGGCACTCTACCCTTCAGATATTTTGGTGTTCCCTTGGCATCTAAAAAGCTATAAGTCATTCAGTGTTGGCCATTAGTAGAGAAGATCACACTGAGGATTAACTGTTGGACTGCAAAATTACTCTCATATGCAGTCGACTACAGTTAATATAGTTAGTTCTATTTGGGATTCAATCTTACAGGGCACAGGTTTTTCTATTACCTAAAAAGGTGATGAAGATGGTTGAGGCTATATGTAGGTCATTCTTATGGACATGAACATTAATTGTCTCTAAAAAGGCACCGGTTGTGTGATGACCCAAAATGTCATCTTTAAATTTAATGATTAATTTTGTGATCTAAGCACTATTTATCATTACTCGACTTGCGTACGCAGTTCGTAAAATTTTCCAGAAAGTTTTCAGGTGAAAATGGATTAAAATGTGAATTAGAGGTTTAAAACTCAACTGAGTTGAATTTGGTCTATATTTTGAGCAAACGGACCCGGATCAGTATTTTAACAGTTCCGGTAGGTCCGTATCGTGATTTGAGACTTGGACGTATGCTCGGAATTAAATTCCGAAGTCCTTAGTCCAAGATGCAGAATTTTGACATATATTTTATTTGGAAAAATATTGTAATTTGGTAAGTGAGGGGAAAAAAAAATTAAAAAAAAGTGGTCAAAATCCTTTTTGATTTTTGAAAAACTCATTTTCAAAAAAAATTCAAGAACTTGCACAATATCACAGACAAATACATTTTTGAAAAAAAATTGAAAAATGGGAATTTTTTTATGGACAATATAAAGTATTTACCTTAGCGCTGCGTGGGACAGAAGAATGAATTGATAAAAGAAGTTTCAAATGAGGAAATTTTGAATGCTATCAAGGATATGCCCCATGATAAGGCTGCATGGTTGGACGGATTTTCTATTGAATTTTTTACTAAGCACTGGGAGGTTGGCAATGATATTTGTGATGCCACTAGATAATTCTTCACAACTGGGAAAATGCACAGAGGAATCAATTGTACTGTTGTGACTTTAATTCCTAAAGTGCAAAACCCAAGCCATGTCAAAGATTACAGGCCCATTGCATGTTGCACAACTTTGTATAAGATAATCACCAACGTTCTTACTGCTAAAATTAAAAAGGTCATTGGTGGACTCATTGGTGGATCACAATCTGCGTTCATTGAAGGTAAAAGCATCACTGACAACATCATATTCATACATGAACTGTTCAAAGGCTATAACAGGAAAGGAATTTCTCCGAGATGTGTACTGAAGGTGGATCTAAGAAAAGCATATGATACTCTGGATTGGTTTTTTCTGGAGAGAATGCTGATAGAGCTTGGTTTTCCTCGTAAATTTATCAGTTGGATAATGGAATGCATTACAACAGTGGCTTACTCTCTTACCATGAGTGGTGGATTGATAACATCTTTCAAAGGAAAGAGGGGAATTGTCATGACCCCAAATTTACTCTGTAGGATGTCGTGATGACACCTAGTCTCTAAGAGTAGGTAAGCCTATCAATGCGGAATAACTGAATATAAACTTAAATTTAATCCTTAGCAGTCGAATAAATAAGAACTACAATTTAACAATTTCAACTCCCAAAACTCGGTAGGAATAAGTCACAAGCTTCTAAGAATTTATTCTCAATGTCTTTATACATCAGAGTCTAAAGAAAATAAGGAAGACAACATAATAAAATAGAAGGGGACTTCGGAGTCTGCGAACGCTGGCAGATATACCCCAAAGTCTCCTCATACGGCTAATTCATTGATGCCAGATCTGATAAGATGTATCTGAATCTGCACAAAAAGATGTACAGAAGCGTAATATGAGTACACTACAGCGGTACTCAGTAAGTGCCAAGCCTAACCTCGGTAGAGTAGTGACGAGGTCAGGTCAGGCCCTACTGAAATAATAAAAGACAGGGAGAAAAGTTTAACAATATAATAACAATAATGACAATAGAGATAAATCAAGTAAGTAGTATATCACAATTTAACTACACAGAATAAGGGCAATTAACACCTCGCGGAAGGGAAACATAAATTTACAACTTTAAAAAAAATACCAAAAATAACCAAAGGCAATGCAACCATAAAGAAATATGAACAAGGGCACTCTCGAGGTATCGCCTCGTAGTCCCAAATCGTAAATAAATTCACAATATCTCATTTCCTTATATCACCGGGAGCCTTCACATTTAATTTTAAAGAAAATATTTTCCCGAAATAGTATCCCGCGTTTTAGCCACCCTTATCACACCGCATGACTTCTAGTAGTTCTCCTACTAGCCACGCATATCAAGCCACCCTTATCTCACCGCATGCGTTTAAACACCCAGACCTTATACCACCGCATGCGTATCAATATCACATATATCATAATTTGTACCCCAAGTATCCAAATATTTCAACTGGCCAAAATAAATCAACAACAAGAATATTTTCCACAATAAGGAGCTCACGGCTCAATCACAATGAGTACAAAGTCTCACAAAATATTCAGCAAAATAATATCCATTATTTCCACAATACGGAGTACACGACTCAATCACAATGAGTACAAAGTCTCATAAAATATTCAGTAAAATAATATCCATTATTTTCACAATACGGAGCTCACGGCTCAATGACAATGAATACAAAAATCTTCACAAAATATTCAGCAAAACTAATATTTCACAAATTTAACATCTTGACTTAACATCAAATTTTTAAATGTAAAATATTTCATTTTTAATAATATTTAAATTAAGAAATCCAACCTTCAAATAATGCACGGAACAAAAGAAACAGAGTTTTCACTAAACAGGTAAAACGCTTAGCAGGAACAGGTCAGACAAATTTAAAATACGAAAATATATTAATGATGATGAATATAACAGAAAAAATAATTTAATTAATATGTGACAATGCTCTACAAAATTTAACGACATAATCTTTCACATTTAGCCTGTGTACACACTCGTCACCTCGTGTACACGACTTTCAACACATCAACATTTTTATATCACTACCAATCCTAAGGAAAATTTATCCCACACAAGGTTAGACAATTCACTTACTTCAATCCGAGCAAATTCTTTATTCCAATAAACCTTTTGCTCGTGATTCGACCTCCGAACGCCTCGAATCTTAGTCAAAATAATTCGATACAATCAACACGAGATATATGAATCAATTCCATATGAAAATGCTAAGTTTTACAATATAAATCTGAAAATAACTCAAAGATCATTGATGGGGCCCACGTATCGGAACCCGATAAAAGTTTAAAAAAAAATATGAACGCCCATTCAACCACGAGTCCAACCATACAAAAATTATCGAATTCCAATATTGGATTTACCTTCAAATATTAATTTTATATTTTTGGAAGATTTTATAAAAATCTGATTTTTCTTCCATAAATTCACGGATTCATGATGTAAATGAGTATGGAATCATGCAATATAATCAATATAGGATAAAGAACACTTATCTCAATATTTTTCTGTGAAAATCGCACAAACATCGCCTAAACCAAGCTCCGCAAACTCAACAATGAGTAAAAATGGCAAAACTCCCCGTTTTATGGGGTTTTTATGTCCGTGGCGCCACAAGTGGCATGGGGGCGCTGCCTGTGGCGCCGTTTCCAGAACTTCAGATGTCCCAGAGCCAGGGATAGCGCCCCACGCTACCCTGGACGCTGACGACGACGGAAAATATTTCCTGATACGAAAATGGGCATAACTCTCTCATACGATGTCCGCATTCAATGATTCTTTTTGCTATGGCTCCAAGATTTCAATGAGGATCTAATGCTTCAATAAAAACTGAATTTGGATCTTATTTGCTTAATGTGATACCAGTTATTCTTGAAGAAACGATGTCGAAACATCTTACATTCGATGCCGAAACCTAACAAATCAAGTCCGATTGATCTCAAATTTTGCACACAAGTCATAAATAATATAGCGGACCTGTTCCAAATTTCCAAGATCAGATTCCGACCCCAATATCAAACAGTCAACTCTCCGGTCAAACTTCCAAAAAATTAACTTTCGTCATTTCAAGCCAAATTTCACTACGGACTTCCAAATAATTTTTCGGACACGCTCCTAAGTCTAAAATCACCATACGGAGCTGTTGGAACAATCAAAACTCTATTCCGGAGTCGTTTACATATAAGTCGATGTTCGATCACTATTTTAACTTAAACTTGGAACTAAGTATTCCAATTCATTCTTAAATCCTCACCGGACCCAAACTAATCACCCCGACAAGTCACATAACAACTGTAAAGCATAAATTGAGCAGTAAATGAGGGAATAAGGCTACAACTCTCAAAATGACCGGTCGGGTCGTTACATCCTCCCCCTCTTAAACAAACGTTCATCCTCGAACGGGTTTAGAATTATACCCTGAAGTGGTGAAAAGATGAGGATAGCAGCTACGCATATCATGCTCGGTCTCCCAAGTCGCCTCCTCGACCGGATGACTCCTCCACTGTACTTTTACTGAAGCAATGCTCTTCGATCTTAGCTTTCTAACTTGTCTGTCCAAAATGGCCACTGGTTCTTCAACAGAAGATAGATCCTTATCCAACTGGACTAAACTGAAGCCTAACACATGAGATGGATCGTCGTGATACTTCCGGAGCATGGAAACATGTAATACTGGATGAACTGCAGAGAGGCTAGGTGGTAGTGCAAGTCTGTAAGCCACATCTCTAACCCTCTCAAGAATCTCAAAAGGTCTGATATACCTCGGGCTCAACTTACCATTTTTTCCGAATCTCATAACACCCTTTATAGGCACCCGGAGCAAGACCCGCTCACCAACCATGAATGCAACATCACGAACCTTCCGCTCCGCATAACTCTTTTGTCTAGATTGGGTTGTACGAATGCCGATCCCGAATCAATTTAACCTTTTCCAAAGCATCTTGAACCAAGTCCGTACCCAATAGTCTAGCTTCGCCCGGCTTGAACCACCCACTGGAGACCGGCACCGCCTACCATATAAGGCCTCATACGGCACCATCTGAATGCTCGACTGATAACTGTTATTGTAAGCAAACTCCGCAAATGGCAAGAACTAATCCCAAGCACCCCCAAAATCTATCACACAAGCACGAAGCATATCCTCCGGTATCTGAATAGTGCGCTCGGACTGCCCGTTCGTCTGAGGGTGAAATATTGTACTCAACTATACCGGAGTACCCAACTCCCATTGTACGGCTCTCCAGAACCGTAATGTAAATTGCGTACCCCGGTCAGAGGTGATAGATACCGATACGCCATGAAGCCTAACAATCTCGCGAATGTAAACCTGAGCCAACTGCTCCAAAGAGTAAGTAGTAACCACATGAATGAAATGAGCTGACTTGGTCAATCTATCCACAATCACTCAAACTGCATCGAACTTCCTCTGAGTCCGTGGGAGCCCAACAACAAAATCCATAGTGATCCGCTCCCATTTTCATTATGGAATCTCTAACCTCTGAAGCAATCCACACGGTCGTTGATGCTCATATTTCACCTATTGACAATTTAGGCAGCGGGAAACATACTCCACTATGTCTTTCTTCATCCGCCTCTACTAATACTGCTACCTCAAATCCTGATACATATTTGCGGCACTGGATGAATGGAATACCCGGAACTGTGAGCCTCCTGGAGAATCAACTCATGCAAACTATCTGCATTAGGCACACATAGCCTGCCCTGCATCCGTAATACACTGTCATCTCCAACAGTGACTTCTTTGGCATCACCGTGTTGAACTGTGTCCTTAAGAACAAGCAGATGGGGTTCATCATATTAACTCTCCCTGATACGATCATACAGAGAAGACTGAGAAACCACATAAGCCAAAACTCGGCTCGGCTCGGAAACATCCAATCTAACAAACTGGTTGGCCAAGGCCTGAACATCTAAGGCTAAAGGCCTCTCTACTACCGGTAAATATGCTAAGCTGCCCAAACTCTCCGCCTTACGACTCAAGGCATCGGCCACCACATTGGCCTTTCCGGGATGATAGAGAATGGTGATATCATAATCCTTAAGCAACTCCAACCACCTCCGTTTCCGCAAATTAAGATTCTTTCGTTTAAACAGATGTTGTAGACTCCGGTGATCGGTATAAACCTCACAATGGACACCGTATAAATAATGCCGCCAAATCTTCAAGGCATGAACAATAGCTACTAACTCAAGGTCGTGGACCGGATAATTCTTCTCATGTACCTTTAACTGTCTAGACGCATAGGAAATCACCCTACCGTCTTACATCGATACTGTGCCGAGCCCAATGCACGACACATCACAATACATAGTATAAGACTCTGAATCTGTAGGCAATACCAATACTGGGCCTGTAGTTAAAGCTGTCTTGAGCTTTTGAAAGCTCTTCTCACATTCCTCGGTCCACCTGAACGGAGCACCCTTCTGGGTCAATTTGGTCATAGGTGCAGCAATATAAGAGAAACCCTCTACAAATCGACGATAGTACCCCGCCAAGCCAAGAAAACTCCAGATCTTAGTAGCTGATGACGTACTGGGCCAACTCTGCATTGCTTTAATTTTCTTCGGATCTACTTGGATCCCCTTGTTCGTTACCACATGACCCAAAAAACCTACTGAACCAAGCCAGAATTCACACTTTGAAAAATTTGAATACAACTTTTCTGTCAAAGTCTGAAGCACAGTCCTCAGGTGTTGTTCGTGATCCTCCCGATTTCGAAAATACACCAGAATGTCGTCAATAAACACAATGACAAAAGAATCAAGATAGGGATGAAATACTCTATTCATTAAGTGCATAAATTCTACTGGGGCATTGGTCAGCCCAGAAAACATCACAAGGAACTCATAATGACCATACCGAGTCCTAAAAGCAGTCTTCGGGATATCTGATTCCCGAATCTTCAACTGATGATAGCCTGAGCGCAAGTCGATCTTAGAGAACACTCTAGCACCCTGAAGCTGATTAAATATTTCATCAATACGTGGCAATGGATACTTGTTCTTCACTGTAACCTTGTCCAGCTGGCGGTAATCAATACACATCCGCATAGAACCATCATTACTTTTCACAAATAAGACAGGAGCACCCCAAGACGATACACTGGGCCGAACAAAAACCTTATCAAGCAGCTCCTGTATCTTCTCCTTTAGTTCCTTTAATTCTGCTGGGGGCCATACGATATGGTGGAATAGAAATGGGCTGAGTGCCCAGTAACAAATCAATGCCAAAGTCAATATCCCTGTCGGGTGTCACACCCGGAAGATCCATTGGAAATACATCAGAAAAATCCCTTACTTTAGGAACTGACTCCACGGTAGGAGTATCAAGACTAACATCTCTCACATAGGTCAGATACGCATCGCACCCCTTCTCAACCATTCTTTGAGCCTTAAGAAATAAAACAACCGTGCTAGGAACATGATCCAAGGTACCTATCCACTCTAGCCGCGGTAGACCTAGCATAGCCAACGTCGCCGTCTTGGCATGACAATCAAGGATAGAGTGATAGGGCGACAACCAGTCCATGGCCAAAATAATATCGAAATCCACCATACTGAGCAATAATAAATCAGCTCTGGTCTCAAAACCACTAATAACAATCAAACATGACCAATACACGCGGTCAACAATAATAGATTCACCCACGGGTGTAGATACATAAACAGAAAAACTCAAAGAATCACGGGATACACCCAAATACGGGGCAAAATAAGATGACACATAAGAATAAGTGGAGCCTGGATCAAATAAGACGGATGTATCTTTATGACAGACCGGAACAATACCTGTGATAACATAATCGGATGCAACTACCTCTGTCCTAGCAGGAAGAGCATAATATCTGGCCTGGCCTCCCCCTCTAGGGAAACCTCTACCTGTCCGACCTCTACCTCTAGCTGGCTGTGCAGGTGGAGTAGCAATTGGTACAGTGATCATGGCCTGAAAAGCCTAAGGGCCCTGTGGAATAGGTGGGGCCTGAGAAATCTTTGGAGGTGCACCCCTCATAAGTCTGGGGCAATCCCTCATTATATGATGAGTGTCACCACACTCAAAACAAGCCCTCGGAGGACATGGCTGTTGAGACTGGCTCGGGCCTGCTTGGCTGGACTGACTGCTGAAAGCACCCCGTACAGGAGGTACAATAGACACTGGCAGTGCATAATATGGAACCTGAGGTCTGGGAGTAGCCGGAATACCGCTAGAAGCTGGAAGTGCTGAATGAATAGGACGACTCACATAGCCTCTACCATGATGGGCTGCAGCTGGGGCACGAGAACTGTTATATGTTCCAGAATCTCGAGGTCTCTTATCTTCCCTCTCTTCTCTCTCCCGAGTCCGTATACCCTCCAATATCCTAGCAATTGACACCACATATTGGTATGTGATGTCCATCTCTAGTTCTCGGGCTATAATAAATCTGATACTAGGCTGAAACTTCTCAATAAATCGGCGAACCCTCTCTCGAATAGTAGCAACCAAGGGTGGTGCATGCCTAGCCAAATCACTGAATCGGACCGCATACTCTGACACGGTCATAGAACCCTGGCGCAGATGCTCAAACTCTGCACGCCATGCATCTCTAAGACTCTGAGGAACATACTCCCTCAAGAACATATCTGAAAATTGAGTCCAAGTGAGTGAAGTTGCCTCAACCGGACTATCTAACTCATATGCCCGCCACCACTGGTAGGCCGCTCCTCTAAGCTGGAATGCTGTGAAAGAAACCACCCTACTGGAATCCACAACACCCATAGTACGGAGGATACGATGACATTTCTCAAGAAAACCCTGAGCATCCACTGAAGCTAAACCACTGAAAGTGGGAGGGTGGTACTTATTGTACCTCTCGAGCCTGAGTTGCTCCCCCCTGAAACTACTGCCCTAGCCTCGGGCCGAACTAGGACAACTGGCTGCATTGGTATAACCTCTGGAGCATGGTCTACTTGGGCCCGTGGCTCTGGGGTACGGGCGGCGGGAGTCTATGCTCCTCCCCCGGCTTGAGATGTGGCAGGAGCAAGTGGAATTAACCCTGCCTGAGCTAGAGTGCCAAATATGCTCAAAATTTGGGCAAGAGTCTCCTGAAGTGCAGGTGTAGTAACAGGCGTCTCAGGTGCCTGTTCTCCAACTGGAGCTACTGGTGGTTCATCTGCAGCAGCTCGTGTGGGTGCTCTGGATGCACCACGTGGTCTTCCTCGGCCTCTGGCTCGACCTCTGGCTCGGCCTCTTGTGGCTCCAACAGGCGGCGCGGGTGTCAGATCATCGGATCTAGTTGTGCGTGTCCTCACCATCTGTGAGAGAATAGGAAGACAATGGTTTAGAACTTCGAAGTCAACAAATACGCACGATAAGGAATCAAAGAAGTGAATATTTTCCCAACAGTTACATAGTCTCCCGAAGATAAGTACAGACGTCTCTGTACCGATCTGCGAGACTCTACTAAACCTACTTGTGACTCATAACACCTATGAGCCTATAGCTCTGATACCAACTTGTCATGACCCCAAATTCCCTCCATAGGATGTCGTGATGACACCTAGTCTCTAAGACTAGGTAAGCCTATCAATGCGGAATAACTGAATCTAAACTGAAATTTAATCCTTAATAGTCGAATAAATAAGAACTGCAATTTAATAATTTCAACTCCCAAAAACCGGTAGGAATAAGTCACAAGCTTCTAAAAATTTATTCTCAATGCCTCTATACATCAGAGTCTAAAGAAAATAAGGAAGACAACATAATAAGATAGAAGGGGACTCCAGAGTCTACGGACGCTGGCAGATATACCTCAAAGTCTCCTCGTACGGCTAATTCACGGATGCCCGATCTGATAAGATGTACCTGAATCTACACAAAAAGATGTGCAGAAGCGTAGTATGAGTACACCACAGCGGTACCCAGTAAGTGCCAAGCCTAACCTCGGTAGAGTAGTGATGAGGTCAGGTCAGACCCTACTGGAATAATAAAACACAAGGAGAAAAGCTTAATAATATAATAGCAATAATGACAATGGGGATAAATCAAGTAAGTAGTATGTCACAATTTAACTACACTGAATAAGGGCAATTAACACCTCGCGGAAGGAAAACATAAATTTACAACTTTAAGGAAAACACCAAAAATAACCAAAGGCAATGCAGCCATAAAGAAATATGAATAAGGGCACTCCCGAGATACCGCCTCGTAGTCCCAAATCATAAATTAATTCACAATATCTCATTTTCTTATATCACCGCGGGAGCCTTCACATTTAATTTTAAAGAAAATATTTTTTCCGAAATAGCATCCCACGTTTTAGCCACCCTTATCACGCCACATGACTTCTAGTAGTTCCCCTACTAGCCATGCGTATCAAGCCACCCTTATCTCACCGCATGCGTTTCAACACCCAGACCTTATACCACCGCATACGTATCAATATCACAATATATCATAATTTGTACCTCAAGTGCCCAAATATTTTAACTGGCCAAAATAAATCAACAACAAGAATATTTTCCATAATAAAGAACTCACGACTCAATCACAATGAGTACAAAGTCTCACAAAATATTCAGCAAAATAATATCAATTATTTCCACAATACGGAGCTCACGGCTCAATCACAATGAGTACAAAGTCTCACAAAATATTCAGCAAAATAATATCCATTATTTCCAAAATATGGAGCTCACGACTCAATCACAATGAATACAAAAATCTTCACAAAATATTCAGCAAAAATAATATTTCACAAATTTAACATCTTAACTTAACATCAAAATTTTAAATGTAAAATACTTCATTTTTAATAATATTTAAATTAAGAAATCTAACCTTCAATAATGCACGGAACAAAAGAAACAGAGTTTCAACTAAACAGGTAAAACACTTAGCAGGAACAGGTTAGACAAATTTAAAATACGAAAATATATTAATGATGATGAATATAACAGAATAAAATAATTTAATTAATATGCAACAATGCTCTACAAAATTTAAATACATAATCTTTCACACGTAGACCGTGTACATACTCGTCACCTCGTGTATACGACTTTCAACACATCAATATTTTCACATCAATACCAATCCTAAGGGGGATTCCCCCCCCCCCCCC
>AWOL01S0003276.1:57290-79265 GCA_000715115.1 Nicotiana otophora | reverse complement strand
AAGGGGGTTCCCCCCCCCCCCCCAAGGTTAGACAAGTCAGTTACCTCAATTCGAGCAAATTCGTTATTCCAATAAATCTTTTCCTCATGATTCGGCCTCTGAACGTTTCGAATCTTAGTCAAAATAATTCGATACAATCAACACGAGGTATAGGAATCAATTCCATATGAAAATGCTAAATTTCACAATATAAATCCAAAATTAACTCAAAAATCAATAGTGGGGCCCACGTATCGGAATCTGACAAAAGTTAAATAATATGAACATCCATTCAACCACGAGTCCAACCATACAAAAATTATCGAATTCCGACATTGGATTGACCTTCAAATCTTCATTTTATATTTTTGGAAGATTTTATAAAAATCTGATTTTTCTTCCATAAATTCACGGATTCATGATGTAAATGAGTATGAAATCATGAAATATAATCAATATAGGATAAGGAACACTTACCCCAATGTTTTTCCGTGAAAATCGCACAAATATCGCCTAAACCGAGCTCCCCAAACTCAAAAATGAGTAAAAATGGCAAAACTCCCCGTTTTATGGGGGGTTTATGTCTGTGGCACCACAAGTGGCGTGGGGCGCTGCCTGTGCCGCCGTTTCCAGAACTTCAGATGTCCCAACGCCAGGGATAGCGCCCCACGCTACCCTGGACGTTGACGAGAAATATTTTCCGACACGGAAATGAGCATAACTCTTTCATACGATGTCCGAATTCAACGATTCTTTTTGCTATGGCTCCGAAATTTCAATACGGATATAATGTTTCAATCAAAATTTAATTTGGAGCTCATTTTCTTAATGTGAGACCACTTAGTTTTGAAGAAATGATGTCGAAACATCCTACATTCGATGCCGAAACCTAGCAAATCAAGTCCGATTGACCTCAAATTTTGCACACAAGTCATAAATAACATAACAGGCCTATTTCAAATTTTCAGAATCAGATTCCGACCCCGATATCAAACAGTCAACTCCCCGGTCAAACTTTCGAAAATTCAACTTTCGCCATTTCAAGCCAAATTTCACTACGAACTTCCAAATAATTTTTCGGACATGCTCCTAAGTCCACAATTACCATACAGAGCTGTTGGAATCATCAAAACTCCATTCCGGAGTCATTTACACATAAGTCGATATCCGGTCACTATTTCAATTTAAACTTTAAACCTTGGAACTAAGTGTTCCAATTCATTTTTAAATCCTCACCGGACCCAAACTAATCACCCCAGCAAGTCACATAACAACTGTAAAGCATAAATTGAGTAGTAAATGAGGGAATGGGGCTATAACTCTCAAAACGACCGGTCGGGTCGTTACAGGAATCAGGAAAGGAGACCCTATGTCTTCCTATCTATTTGTCCTGGCCATGGAGTATCTACAGAGGGAGTTTGCACAGTTGGCAAAGAACAAAGACCTTAAATTTCATCCCAGATGCAAAAAGATAGGAGTGGTGTATATTTGCTTTGCAGATGACCTTCTTATGTTTTGCAAGGCTGAAATAAACTCTATTAGATTACTGCAGCAGACCTTTCTAAAGTTCTCTAATGCCTCTGGCCTTCAAGCAAATGCAGACAAGAGCTCTATTTACTTAGCTAGTATTTCAAACAACCTAAAATAGGACATCCTATAAGAACTGGGCTACTCTGAAGGCACTCTACCCTTCAGATATCTTAGTGTTCTCTTGGCATCTAAAAAGCTATCAGTCATTTAGTGTTGTCCATTAGTAGAGAAGATCACACAGAGGATTAAATACTGGACTGCAAAATTACTCTCATATGTAGGTCGACTATAGTTAATATAGTCAGTTCTATTTGGAATTCAATCTTACTGGGCACAGATGTTTCTATTACCTAAAAAGGTGATGAAGATGGTTGAGGCTATATGTAGGTCATTCTTATGGATATGAACATCTATTGTCTCTAAAAAGACACTGGTTGCATGGGAGAAAGTATGTTTACCACAAGCTGCAGGGGGGCCTAAATGTGATGAACATGATCTACTGGAATAAGGCAGTTGTGGCAAAACATCTGTGGGCGGTGGAAAAGAAGAAAGAATGCTTATGGATGAGGTGGATTCATACCTTCTATATAAAGCACCACACATTGGAAAACATTCCAATACCTAAGAATGTAGCTTGGGTAGTTAAGAAAATTCTGAAGACAAGAAGATTCATTGGAGAACTTCAAGGTATTCAAGGAGATCTTAATAGCAGGCTATGCCAACTATAACAGGGAGAGGTCTTTAGCATCAAAAAGCTCTACTATCTGCAATTCCCTCAGTTACAGCGGGTGCCTTGGAAAGGTACTATTTTTCAACCAAATCTACATCCCAGATTCAAATTCATATTGTGGTTAGCACTATAGAGAAGATTGGCTACAATTGACAGGCTTCTGAAGATTGGTATTCAAGTTCCTCAGCAATGTGTCTTCTATAAGCAAGTTGATGAATTGTTTGACCACATATTCTTTGAATGCATTATAACCAAGGAAATATGGTCGAGACTGCTGAAATGGCTGGGCCACAGTAGACCTATTCGAGATTGGCAAGATGAGGTTAATTGGAGAAATCAAGGGGCTAAAAGAAAAAATGGACATTAGGCAACAATAACATGTGTATTTGGTATGCTGATCTACACTATATGGAGGGACAGTAACAAGCTCAGATTCCATGGAGGGACAGTAACAGTTGATAGCATATGCAGAGAAATCACAATACATATACACACTAGAGGAAGATCAATACAGAAATGGCAAGGAGCACTTAATCAGCTGAATTGTTATCCTTAGGCTACAATGTAGTCTGTGTTGATCTTTTTAGGCACTTAGTCGGAGTATCTACATACTTAGACAATAGGAATTGATGTAATTAGAATTGTGGATGGTCAGCATCTACTTGCTTTGTAAAGATACTTTTGGAATGCATAGAAACCACTATTTACCAACAAAAAAAAAATTTATTTACTTACTAAATAATATATATTCTTACTTTAATTAAAATTTGTGTTTATCCGAAAAACGGATATAGTTTAATTTGTATGTAGTTCTAAGGATATGTGGTATAACTTGATACAAATCGTAAGGGTAAATAGAAATATCAAATATGGATTGTAAAGAACGCAAAATAAATAAGGTTGGAAAGAAGATGATTTTTAGGACTAAGCACAATGGGTCAATTAATGAAGCTTAAAAGAATAATCCTTGAATATAGGAGAATATGGTGTTGGAATTACAATGTAAGCAAAAAACTCCCTCTACACAAATGTAGTCATCTTCTTTATAGTGGAAGATTCTATTTTAGATATAATATAAAATACATAATAGAAAACCCATGATAAATCACGTTTTCCCTAATTTCTGCCCAGATTCTCTCCCTTAGTGTGTTTGCAACGGCTCTTGTCTGTGAGCTCGAGCTCGATCGGCCTCGATGCTGGCCGGTATTGCTTCTAGAGCTCGATATGGACTCGGGATCACATGATGATTCGGACTCGGTCCCGGTTGACCTCTACCCCTTAAGCTCGAAGTCATCTCATCATAGTTCGATTCGGACCCGAACTCGATAATGACTTCGAACTCGGTGTTTGACCTATACCTGAAATCTGAAGCTTGTTTGTACCATCTTCGGAACACATCTCGATATTACGAAGTCTTTCTTCGATCCATTATATTTTGACTTCGATCAATCGTATGAAGGCCGAAATCTATTTCGACCGTATACAGATAGCCCCCTCGTTTCTCGAGAAGGATGTGGTGAGAAACGATATGATTTCTTAATGGCTCGATTGGATTATAAGCTGACATTCACATTGGGCTCGATCATGACGCACATGATAGATGTCCCGTCGATTTAATTTTTCAAGGCATTTAATGCTTGTCAGGCGGTGGTCGGCCACCGCTGATATTGAACCGCTATTGTTTTAATCTATAAATAGCCCTCCCTTTTACCATTTACCACTTTTACATCTTCAATCTTCCAAATTTCCCAAGTTCCTTTTCATACCCTCTGAGTTTATTCGCAAATCTGTGATTTCTCTTTGCAAAAGCCTTTCTTCTAAATTACCAAATCTTTGTCACTTTCTTCTATTCCCGACCTTGAAATTCGAAAATGGCGAAAACATCACAAACCATTCCTCAAAAAGAGAAAGCTTCATCTTCATAGTCTGTCGCCGACGAAACACCGATAGAGCCACGACCTGAGGAGTGCGTTCCTGGGGCGTGTGTTCTTACCTCTGATTTTAAGGTCTATAAGGGCTCATCGGTTCCTGGCCTATGTGAGCCAGTATCGAGGTACATATGTTCGATAACAGGGAGGCACCTCAAACAGCTAAAGAGAGATTGCAATAGGGACAATAAAGAAATAATAATCCCTTCTTCCGACGAAGATATCACCACTTACGTGAAAGGGTTTTTAAGTGTGTATACTTACCGTTTCACGTTAGATCCCCTCGACTCAGTTATTATTGACTTTTGTCGTCAATACCAAAAAACCATAGGCCAGGTCCATCCTTCTTTTTGGCGGATCGTTATTTTGATTCGATACTTTGTGAACAAAATCGAGGGGATGTCGTTCACCCTCAACCACCTCATCCGATTGTACCGTCCTCGCCTTTTTTGAGTAGGGTTAATAAAATTTCAGCGTCGGGCTACCAAGGTTCTATTCTCGAGCATTGATAATGACAGGGATCGAGGCTGGATGGGCAGGTTCATTCGAGTAAGGGCTTCGAACCTGATTCTGACTGAAAAGATGCCTTTTCCTGAGGAGTGGAATATGAAATGTAAGTGTAATTTTGCTGTTACTTCCTTCTATTTTGCCCGTTCATTTCTTTTCTCACCGATATTTCTCCTTTTATGATGCAGCAGTTCCATGAATGCCCGGAGCAGTTCCCGATCTTAAGAACTGGGTACGATCTCTGGTTTTGACCTCCTCGTACGCCGAGTGCTCATGGCGTGATTTGTCAAAAGGCCGATGGGAGGCCAAGAATCATGGTAAGCCCTTTTCTCGTACTTTTTGGTAGTTCAAAAGAGATGCTTTCCATATACTTTAATAAAATTTTCCCATATGTAGGTGTGGGCAAAGATGCAGTTTTGAGGCCCTCGTCCGTCGAGGAAGAGGCTTCGGTCTCTGTCCCAAAGCCAGTGAAAGCTAATAAGAGGAAAGAGCCTCCATTCTCGAAGATCCAAAATCGAAGAAGAGGACGGCTCGTAAGCCGAACAAAAACATCATTGCTTTGACTGTAGAATCAGTTCTGCGTCTAAGGGATGAAGAAGAAGAAGAAGAAGAAAACGATGGGTTCGCGCTGGCGGCCCGAACAAAGAAGACCACCGACATTCCCCAGGAAGTTGGGTCGATGGTGGTTCATAAGGCTCCGCCTCGAACTGAGGATATATCGGAGAAAGATTCGGGCAGAGTTCCCGAGTTGTTGAAGATCGAAGATGCTTCTCATCGAAGCCAACGGATGGGGGATATGTCTAAAGGGGCTCTCCATGAATCTCTTCGAACCGAAGAGAATTCTCCAAGTGATTCACTTGGGGCAGTAGCAATCGAAGACTTGCCCACCTTCCCTGCTTATTCCGCATGGGCGATTCGGGAAGCCCAAGCTTTGGGGGCCCTCGAACTAGACAGACTTCATGATGGAGAGGATCCTTTTCGTGACCTGTTTACTGGTGTCGAGGATGCTACCGATACAAGTGACGCATTAGATCTTTTTGCGGAGTGCAACAGGCTTTGAATCAGGTAAGCCTTTAATTATTTCGTTTGCATTACCTTTATGTTTGCCTTTCTTTTCTAGATTCGTTTCTTTTTTCTTTGCAGCCCGCGACAGTTCATCGAGAAACATGTTCTCGTTATCGAACCGAATTGCGTCGATATGAGGCCGATCTTCAACGAGTTACGGAGAAGAGGAACTCCCTTAAACTCCTCGTAGGGCAAAAGGGGGAGAAAATAAAAGACCTCCGTGCTGAGTTGGCCAAGGCTCACCAAGATCAGACTGATCTGTCCGAGCAGGTAATGATACTTTTAAAAGCCTATGGGCTCGATACCGGAACAATGGCTAATTTTTCGGTCTCGCAGCTACAGCAGAAAATTGAGATGATCGGAAAACTCCGTGAGGAAGTCAATGTGATAAAAGCGGAGTCTTTGAAGTAGAAAGAAGGTATGGACCACTTTGTTGCTGAGAAAGAACTTGCTCGAGCCCAATTATAATTGGCCGAAAACCAACTTCAAAGTATGAAGGAAATGTTTTTTGTTCAAGCAAGAAGAATAAAGGAGCTCGAGGCTCGGTTGGCCTCTGAACTTGCCAAGGCCGAATCTGACGCTGAAAAGGCAAAGGCTGATGCGGATGCACTCGTGGCCGTCTATCGGGCCGATGCTGAAGCTGCCCAGGTCCAAGCAAGAGAGGCAGCCGAGACTGCCAATGCTCGAGCACATTGGGTCGCTGAACTTTTTAAGTGCCGATCTCGGAGGGAGACCCTCGAGGAGATCCATGCTCGGGGTTTTGACCTCGCTAAAGAGATAAAAAGAGCTAAAGAGCTCGAAGCTGATACAGAAGCCTTGGCTTCCGATGACGACGATGATGATGATGGGAGTAAGAGCGGGTCCGAGAATGGGGGGAGCCTGGTGGAGAAGAGACCGCTCTCGGAGATAGCCAAGAAACTTAGCCCTTAGTTTCTATGTTTCAATCAATCATGTAAAAAATCTTGTATATATAAATATCTTTTTGTTTTACCGACTTGCTTCTGTTTTGTTTCATGCTTTGTGAAGATTTTATTCATGCCTTATGAATATTTTCATAAGGATTTAGGCAATTTGATCGAATCTGGACTTCGTAGCCTTTATAACCGAGTGAGCGCTTATTCAAGCTTGAAATAAGGTAGCCCATAGGCTTAGTAGTCGAGTTGAGTGATTGTTTAAACTTGAAGTATGATGTAGCCCTTAGGCTTATTAGTCGAGTGAGTGATTCTAACTCAAAGTAATATAGCCCGTAGGTGTAATAGTCGAGTGAGTGCTTGCTCAAACTCGAAACAAAAATAGCCCGTAGGCTTAGTAGTCGAGTGAATGTTTCGAACTCGAAGTAATGTAGCCCGTAGGCTTAGTAGTCGAGTGAATGTTTCGAACTCGAAGTAATGTAGCCCGTAGTCTTAGTGGTCGAGTGACTATTTCGAACTCGAAGTAATGTAGCCCGTAGGCTTAATGGTCGAGTGAGTGCTTGCTCAAACTCGAAATAAGAGTAGCTCATAGGCTTATTAGTCGAGTGAATATTTCGAACTCGAAGTAATATGGCCCGTAGGCGTAATGGTCGAGTGACTGTTTCGAACTCGATGTAATGTATCCTGTAGGCTTAGTGGTCGAGTGACTGTTTAGAACTCGAAGTAATGTGGCCCGTAGGCGTAATGGTCGAGTGATTGTTTCGAACTCGAAGTAATGTAGCCTGCATGCTTAATGTTTAAGTGAGTGATTGCTCGAACTCGGAATAAGAGTAGCACGTAGGCTTATTAGTTGAGTGAATATTTTGAACTCGAAGTAATGTAGCCCGTAGGCGTAATGGTCGAATGACTGTTTCGAACTCGAAGTAATGTAACATGTAGGCGTCATGGTCGAGTGAGTGCTTGCTCGAACTCGTAATATGAGTAGCCTATAGGCTTATTAGTCGAGTGAGTGCTTTCTCGAACTCGGAGATTTATCTCAATCCTGTTTGCATAATAAATCTCGAAATAGAGGATTCTTTCTTGGATATAAGATATCGGTAAAGAAGAGAACTTTCTTTGTAAGTCATTATATATGTGTTCACGATTTGCGTCACGGCTCGGGCCAACTACATGAGCATAGTTTGTTTTGACCATTTGGCTCTTACAACTTTTCCTATTGGAACCCTGTTATTAAGAAATAACTTTCTTGCATCAGAACTTGATTTATTTGAGGGTTATGCTCCCCAATATTCGAGGTTGATTGTAAAGAGGCCTCGGATACTGTCGAATTGTCTCTAAGTATAGCACGATCATTGGTTGCCTCATTAAAAACCTTGCCGAAAAACCCATTTGGGATAAAATCGGTCTAAGGAAAAAAGAGTGCAACGCGTGCTTCCAGGCCTAGGGCTTATTGAAGGATCCATCCTAGCTCCTGGTCGGACTCCTGCAGGGGTTAGTTTCGAAATGTAAAAGAATATGGGAGGGTCGTACCTTAGAAGTAGTATCGTTTTAGGTGCGACGCATTCCAATTGCTTGATAGTTGTTTGTCGTTTATAATATCGAGCTTGTATGATTTGTTTTCGACGTTTTCGAGAACCTGATACGGTCCTTCCCAGTTCGGTCCTAGTTTACCTTCGTTTGGATTTCGAGTACTGAGGGTGACTTTCCTTAGCACTAAGTCCCCGATTTTAAAATGTCGAAGCTTGGTTCTTCGATTATAGTATCTTTCGATTCGCTTCTTTTGGGCGGCTAATTGAACAAGAGCAGCTTCTCATTTTGCATCCGATAATTCGAGGCTAGTGTTCATAGCCTCGTTATTTGACTCTTCTGTTGTATATCGAAACCTGGCACTGGGTTCCCCAATTTTGACTGGGATCAAGGCTTCGGAGCCATATACTAAGGAGAACGGGGTTGCCCACATACTAGATTTTGACGTTGTTCGATATGCCCAAAGGACTTCGGGTAGGATTTCTCTCCATTTTCCTTTAGCGTCGTTCAACCTCTTCTTTAGGTTTTGAATGATAGTTTTTTTTGTTGATTCGGCCTGTCCGTTCCCACTGGGGTGATACGGTGTTGATAATATCCTTTTTATTTTGTGCTATTCGAAGAATTTCGTCACTTTGCTGCAGACAAACTGTTTCCCATTGTCACACACTATTTCGGTGGGTATCCCGAATTGACATATGATATGATCCCAGATAAAGCCTATAACCTCTTTCTCTCTTACTTTCAAGAACGTTTGTGCTTCAACCCATTTAGAGAAATAGTTAGTCATAAATAAAATGAACTTAGCTTTACCTAGGGCCGATGGCAGAGGGCCGACGATATCCATTCCCATTTCATGAATGGCCATGAGGATAGGACTGAGTGAAGTTGCTCTCTGGGCTGATGGATCATTGGTGCAAGACTTTGATATTTGTCACATTTTTGAACAAACTCCTTTGCATCTTTGCCCATATCGATCCAATAATACCCAGCCCTGATTATTTTTCGGACTAATGAATCGGCACCAGAGTGATTTTCACAAGTGCCCTCGTGCACCTTCCGTAGGATGTAATCAGTGTCTCCTGGACCTAAGAATATTGCCAACGGTCCATCGAATGTCCTTCGGTATAACATTCCATCTGCAGTTAATATGAATCGAGCAACTTTGGTTCATAGGACCCTCGAATTTTTAGGGTCCGATGGGAGCTTTCCATTTTTTAAGTATTCAATATACTTATTCCTCCAATACCAGGTTAAGCTCGTAGAATTTATCTCGGCATGATCTTCTTCGATCACGGATCTCGAGAGTTGAACGACAATCCTCTAGCTTATCTCGCCTTCCTCGACCGATGATCCCAAATTTGCAAGTACATCAGCCTCACTGTTTTGTTCTCGTGGAACATGCTGTAAAGTCCATTTTTTGAAATAGTGCAAAGTGACCTGCAGTTTGTCCAAATACCTTTGCATTCTATCTTTTCGAACTTCGAAGGTTTTATTTACTTGATTTACCACCAGCAAAGAGTCACACTTGGCTTCAATGACTTCTGCTTTCAAGTTTTTAGCTAGCTCGAGACCTGCAATCATGGCCTCATACTCGGCCTCGTTATTACTCAACCTAGTAGTTTTAATAGATTGCCTAATAGTGTTACCCGTGGGTGGCTTTAAAATGATGCGTAGCCTAGAACACTTCACGTTCGAAGTCCCGTTCGTAAAAAGGGTCCATACCCCCGATGACGTACCCGATTTCAATAAGAGTTCTTTTTCGACTTCGAGTACGAGGGTCACCGTGAAATCGGCCACGAAGTCCGCTAAAATTTGAGACTTGATGGCCGTACGGGGTTGATATTCGATATCGTACCCACTGAGTTCGACAACCCATTTGGCCAATCAGCCTGATAGTTCGGGCTTGTGCAAAATATTACGAAGCGGGTAAGTGGTTAATACGCATATGTGGTGACATTGAAAGTACGATCTTAACTTTCTAGAGGCGCTTATCAGTGCAAGTGTCAATTTTTCTAGGTGCGTATATCTGGTTTCTGCTTCTCCTAAGGTTTGACTTACATACTAAACGGGAAAATGCATACCTTGCTCTTCTCGAACTAGGACACCGTTCACCGCGATCTCCGATACTGCCAAGTACAAGCAAAGTTTTTCGTCGATTTTTGGAGTATGAAGCAGTGGTAGGATCGATAGATATCGTTTTAATTCCTCTAATGCCTGTTGGCATTCCGAGGTCCAAGCGAAATCGTTCTTCTTTTTGAGTAGAGAGAAAAATTTGTGACTTTGATGTGACGACCTCGAAATGAATCGACCTAAGGCTGCAATCCACGATGGCAATGTCTTCGATGGCCTTGATTTTATCAGGGTTAATCTCGATCCCCCAATTTGAAACCATGAAGCCGAGGAACTTTCCCGAACCGACCTCGAAAGCATATTTCTCGGGGTTGAGCTTCATGTTGTATTTCCTTAAAATCTATAATATTTCCTGCAAATGGGTCAAATGGTCCTCTGCACGCAGGGACTTAACTAGCATGTCATCAATATAAACTTCCATAGATTTACCTATTTGTTCCTCGAATATTTTATTTACTAGGAGTTGGTAAGCAGCTCCTGTATTTTTTAGCCCGAAGGGCATCACATTATAACAATATGTTCCATACTTGGTGACAAATGAAGTCTTTTCCTGGTCTACCGGGTTCATTTGGATTTGATTATACCCGGAATAAGCACCGAGAAAAGTAAGGATCTCGTGGCCGGTCGTGGCATCGATCATGCGATCGACGTTGGGCAGCGGAAAGGAATCTTTGGGCATGCTTTGTTCAAATCCTCATAATCTACACACATTCTAAGTTTGTTCCCTTTTTAGGCACTACAACTACATTGGCTAACCATTCAGGATATTTCACCTCCCGAATGGATCCTATTTTGAGAAGTTTGGTTACCTCGTCCTTTATGAATCTGTGCTTTACCTCGGACTGGGGTCTTCTCTTTTGTTTCACCGGTCTGAACCTAGGGTCCAAGCTTAGCCGATGCATTGTTATATCTGGTGGGATCCTGTTATATCTAAATGGGACCAAGCAAAACAATCTGTGTTATCAATAAGAAATTGAATAAGTTTTTTCCTGAGTTTGGGGGTTAACCCCATTCCCAGGTATACCTTTCGTTTGGGCCGATGCTCGATTAGTATGACTTGCTCCAATTTCTCAATCGTTGATTGGGTAGCGTCAGAATCATCAGGAACCACGAAGGATCGAGGGATCCTTTGATCATCATCTTCATCGATCTTCTGATATTCTAGTTGGGTTAAAGCCGGTGTCTGTGACTGCTATTTGTCATTTCGTTACCCCTTTGAGCCTAAACCCTTTGTCGATGAAGGCAAGGATATCGGAATTGTTACTTCGACGACAAACATTTTCTTTGCGGCCGATCGCTCCCCGTGTATCATTTTGATTCCCTCCGATGTTAGGAATTTAAGAACATGATGGAAGGTCGAAGGCACAACTTTTATTTTGTGGATCCACGGCCTTCCAAAAAGAGTGTTGTATCTCATATCGCCTTCTATTACATGGAACTTCGTTTCCTGGGTTTCACATGCCATATTGAATCCTTTTAGAATAAGGGTTGCGGGTACGATCTGGTCCTGTAGACCAAGTTGTTCTACAGCCTTCGATCTAATAATGTTGGCCGAGCTACCTGAATCAATTAACACACGCTTAACTTTAGTTTTATTCATGAGTACAGATATTACCAGTGCATCATTGTGAGGTTGCATGATCCCTTCTGAATCTTCATCATTAAAGGACAAGGTTCCTATGGGTACGTAATCCCAAGTTCGAGATCGCTTTTCTCTCATAACCGATGTCTTAGTGTGTTTAAGTACCGGCCCCTGAGAAGTATCGATGCCACCGATGATTATGTGGATGACGTGTTGTGGTTCTTCCTATTCGTGTTGTTTACCGAAATCCCTGCTTTTGAAATGGTTTTTGGCTCTGCCGCTTAGAAATTTTTGAAGGTGCCCTTTATTGAATAACCGGGCTACCTCCTCTCTTAGTTTCCTGCAATCTTCCGTTTTGTGCCCATGGGTGCCATGATATTCACACATTTGATTGGGGTTCCTCTGGGCAGGATCAGTTTGCATGGGTCGAGGCTATTTAGTATCTTTGATGCGTCTGATAGCCGATATGATGGCGAATGCATCAATGCTGAAGTTATACTCTGATAGCCGAGGCGCTTCCTTAGATCTGGCAGGCCTGTCGAACCTACTTATGTTCATCAGCCCCCGGGACCCTTGACCTAGATCACTTCTTTTGTTATTTTGTCCAGAGTTATGTCTCGATTCATCGATTCTTTGGATTCAGTTATACGGTCGATATCGATCCCTGGTCGGACCTTGTTCTCGATTAATATCCCTTTGAGCAGCGGGTTCAGACCCCAACTAATCATCTTCGACCCTAATTTTTTATTGAAACCGATTGTGCACGTCGGCCCACGTAATGGCTGGGTATTCGATCAGGTTATGCTTTCACCGCCGTGAGGCCGTCAAACTTCGTTCGTTCAAACCTTGAGTGAAAGCCTGAACAACCCAATCGTCTGTGACTGGTGGCAGATCCATTCGTTCCATTTGAAAACTAGATACAAATTCCCTCAGCATCTCGTTATCCTTTTGTCTTATCTTGAAAAGGTCTGATTTCCTTGTCGCGATTTTTATGTGCTGACGTGTGCTTTTACATAAGAATCTGCTAACATGGAAAATGAGTCGATGGAATTCGGTGGTAGGTTGTGATACCAAATCATTGCTCCCTTCGAGAGGGTCTCTTCGAATCTTTTTAACAACTCAGATTCGATTTCATCGTCTTCTAAATCATTTCCCTTGATGGCACATGTGTAAGAAGTGACGTGCGTGTTGGGGTTGGTCATTCCATTATATTTGGGAATTTCGGGAATACAGAATTTTTTGGGGATTAGTTTTGGGGCTGCGCTCGAGGGAAAAGTTTTTTGCACGAATCTTTTGGAATCCAACCATTTTATCATTGGTGGAGCTCCCGGGGTCTGATTGACCCTAGAGTTATATGTTTCTACTTTTTTATCGTTGTCTTTGACTCGCTTTGTGAGCTCCTCGAGTATTTTAGCAATTTCGGGGGTAGTCCCCGATTCCTGCTCATTTGACCTTACTATGGTTGGCTTTGTTCTGCGGGATATTTCTCGAGGTGGACAAGGCTCTGGCCTGCTCGGTAGCTAGGTTTGACTCTGCAACCGATCTATTGCTACATGTTGAGCTTGCAACATTTCGAAAATCATATGCAAGCTGACGCCGTTTCCCTCGGCGTTATGGGTATCTCGAGCTGCAGATCGAGTGCCACTATGAATGCTATTTTCAGGTTCATAATGTAGGTTCGCCTCAATGGCCACATGCGAATTGATATCTATCGGCACTTCGATTCGAGCTCCAACGGCGTTGACAAGTGGTCTTTCGGTACTGGGTGCCAAGTTGTTGTTCTCATCTTGAAGACCGACTTTGTAGTTGATAGGTGAGGCATTTGATTGGTAGTTAGTCGTTGCTAATCCGAAATCCAAGATACTTTTGGAGACAAGCACAAAATGGTGTGTTTTTGCAGATTCGTATCAAATAACTACTGTTATCCTTAGCCCACGGTGAGCGCCAAACTGTTTACCCAAAAATACGGATAGAGTTGAATTTATACGTAGTTCTAAGGATATGTGGTATAGCTTGATACAAATAGTAAGGGTAAATAGAAATATCAAATATGGATTGTAAAGAACGCAAAATAAACAAGGTTGGAAAGAAGATGATTTTTAGGACTAAGCACAATGAGTCAATTAATGAAGCTTAAAAGAATAATCCTTGAATATTGGAGAATATGGTACTAGAATTACAATGTAAGCAAAAAACTCCCTCTACACAAATGTAGTCATCTTCTTTATAGTGGACGATTCTACTTTAGATATAATAAAAAATACATAATGGAGAACCCATGATAAATCAATTTTTCCCTAATTTTCTCCCAGATTCTCTCCCTTAGTGTGTTTGCAACAGCTCTTGTCTGTGAGCTCGAGCTCGATCGGCCTCAATGCTGGTCGGTATTGCTTCTAGAGCTCGATATGGACTCGGGATCAGGTGATGATTCGGACTCGGTCTCGGTTGACCTCTGCCCCTTAAGCTCAAAGTCATCTCATCATAGTTCGATTCGGACCCGAACTCGATAATGACTTCGAACTCGGTGTTTGACCTATACCTGAAATCTGAAGCTTGTTTGTATCATCTTCAGAACCCATCTCGATATTACGAAGTCTTTCTTCGATCCATTATAGTTCGACCTCGATCAATCGTACGAAGGCCGAAATCTATTTCGACCGTATACAATTTGTTATTAATTAAATTAATTAATTTAGCATAAATACTTACGAGTAAGTATTTTTCAAGATTACAGATTGATATTGTTTGTTTTTCAAAATGAATAACAGCATTCGAAGTGCAAAAGCGAAATTATCTACGTTTCACACTATAAAATCCAATATCAATCTTTCAAATCATTTCAAAAATGTTGAGAGGTAACACAGATTTCCCACAAATTTGAATGTGTAACTAAAAACTCGATTATAGTTTAATTTAAGGGAGATTTTTATATCCCATGAAAAATCACAATTGTGTTCCTCTATGGTGGATTCTTGACTTGAACTATTCAGTATGTTCTATTGTATACCTTCCATCTCCGTACCCTAAAACTCAAAAGTTATTTCAAAAAAGTTACATTTGCTCGAAGATTAAAAATATTTACACACAGATCACTAATTAGAAAATTACAGGTATGATATACTTTAACTGATGAGCTGGAAAAATATAGATAACTAAGAAATTAAAACCTACTATCACATGTTACACTACATTGATCGTTTAAAAAGTCTTTATACCCATGAGTATATATAATTCATAACGAACTAAATTCCTGCATATTTCACAATTATCTTCTAAACTTCTATTCCGGGATAATGTTACAATAACCACCTTTTATAAAGCTCTTCTTATTCATTTGAAAACAAATAACATTTAAATTAATTACAATTATTTATGCTTGTTTTTCGCGAACATTTTCCCTGTCAAACCACAAGTGAGAGCTTCATTAGGTATATTCTTAACAAGATGAACATCTTCAGCAAAAACAACTCCCATGCCTATATGCAAATGAGGTTCAATATGGCAATGAAAAGCCCAAACCCCTGGATTATTTGCCACAAATCTTAGTGCAGTCCATCCGTAGGGAAAAACAACAACTGTGTTCTTCAACGGAGGATTATTCAAATTGAACGTCGTCTCAGCATCTTCTGTTGTAAAATCTCCGTCTCCATACCCTAAAACCCAAAAATTATGTCCATGCAAATGCCAAGGGTGAATTTCACTGACGTTTTCGGCTAAGGCATTGGCATTTTGAAGGATTATGTCAATGGTGGTATTGAATTTCAACATGTAAACACCATTTCCATATGTGGAATTAGGGTTTGGTGGTGGTTTCATGATATCATAGTCTTTGGAAAAAGTATCTGGTGGAGATTTTGTGTCAAATGCATTGTTTATGCCATATTTGATTGATCCTAAATAGGGTGTAGTTGGAAAGACTAAGGAAATATTGTTGATAGCCCATCTGGTGTATCCTTCAATCCTGTTATAAACAGATATAATTAATAAATATAATCTCATATTTTTAATAATTTACTCTTGTAATTAGATGATGTAATCACATAATTAATTTACATAGTCACAGAATTAATTGGACAAGGTGGGTTGCTCTGATGGCAAGCACCCTCCACTTCCAACCAATAGGTTGTGAGTTCGAGTCACCCCAAGAGCAAGGTGGGGAGTTCTTGGAGGGAAGGATGCCGAGCGTCATTTTGGAAACAACCTCTCTAATCCAGGGTAGGGGTAAGGTCTGCTTGTTGTTGTAAGAGGTCCTAAATTCATGTCTCATCATCGTTTATCAACAAAAATATTTTCATGTGTTTTGCCTAAGAAACAAACCGGCAAAAAGTGAGCAGGCATATTGCAAACATAATTTATGTTTTATATACGGATAACACATATATAAACTTTTCATATCTATCACACTAAATCTTCATAACAAGCTTGATATGGTAATATAAAATAGAGTAATAATTTGCTATATTTTTTTTTATAGATTTAAGTTATATATACTTACAGTGTAAAAAATTCTTACATTATTAGCATATTTTAACAGATACGTTTTTTTCAATACTATATGCCTATATAATTTATGCGTCAAAAATACTTTATATTATATTCTTTTTAAATTCTATTTTCAGTTAAATATTGTCAAACAAAATATGAATGGAGGGAGTACCTGTTTTGAGTATTGAGGAGCAAAAAACGACGATTGTATTGAGTTGGAGGCTTAGGTGATCCAATCAAGCCAAAAATTTTCTTATAGAAGACTTTGCTGTAGTTATAATCATTCCAAAGAGGTGGCAATGGTGGTGGTGAAATTGGAATTTTTGAACCAAAATTTGGAATGTAATTCAATATAGTGAGGCCTTGAGCTGTTTTAGGTTCTCTTGCTCTTACATTGACTGAAATCCAATAATTGTTTGAAGGGTTTTGATCAGTTGTGAAGAGAATTGAATAGCTTTCACCTGAATAAATGTCCATATTTTCCATAAGAAATGGTTATATACTATACCATAAAGAATTCTTACACTATCGATCAGTACGATTTAACATGTTATAGTTGTATAACTTACTATTTTTAAGTTTGGTAAATAGTATTAATCATAAAAATGACATGTAACTGGTTTTTACGTGACGTAGTCAGTGACGGATATAGTGTAGTACTAGTTATCGGTTCAATTGAACCCATGACTTTTGACGTGGAGTAAAAACTTTATGTATAAAAATTCATTAAAATTAGAAAAATAGTATATATGAACCCCATAACTTTAAAAATATAACGGGTTCAATTCTAAAAACCTTATAACTTGAACTCATTGAGTTTAAATCCTGGATCAGCCTCTGGACGTAGTTATATAATTATATATTTTTTATTCCGTCACTACATAGAATTTAAACTCAATAATAATAATTTACTGAAATCCAGTAGTTGTTTGAAAGATTTTGATCAGTATTGAAGAGAATTGAGTAGCTTTCACCTGAATAAATGTCCATATTTTCTACAGAAAATGGTTGAATGTAGTTTCCATCTGCTTCAACCACCACCATTTTGTGACCCTATATATGTAAAATCAAAACAAGTATCAGAATTATTTCTTAAGAGCTTTTGTAAAAGATAGTCAACTTCATTTTTTTTTGGTCGAATTTAGAATTTATTTTATGGGTTTGAGTTCAGGTTCTATCTCAACTCATTTGATTTACTAGTTTTGAAATTAATTATTTATACTTATTTAATTTAGCAAGACCATGTTGTGTGAGCAATAAAGTTACTAGTTTCGAATGATCATGTACCTTACATTTTATATTTGTCCTTAGATACAGATGGATTTTCATGGCAAAATAGTAACAGACGACCAATGTGCTCATATTTGTTGTTTAAGTCGAATCAATAAACAAATTTTATGTATTTGCAACGTACTTTTATTACTTAACTATAGTTAATTATTGTACGTTCTCACTTCATTTTTATCACTTAGCCTATTATAAGTTAATAACGTCTGGTGTAAATTAATCTCAAGCGCAGATAAATATAAAGATATATAATGAGATTATAAATCATAATTTTATAGTTTAAAATACTATCTTAACGTTAAAAAGAATCATAATAGAAAAAATTGACTTCTTGAATAGAGTAGTAGTGTAATTTTCAGTTTTAGCCACTTTGAGAATTACTTTCTCCAACTTTATTTGGTGGGCACAAAGGTCTCCCATTTATGAACTAAACTTTCTTAAAACTGTGTTGTTTTCAACTTTGCACCACTGATGTTATCAAATTCTCTTTTCAAATGTTGTCCCATATCTTTAAAAAATTGAGACGATATAAAGAAGATTGGTATAGTTCTTGCGTAAGCACCAAATCAAGAAGTGGTCCAAATTATTTTAACTTTTTTAAAAGGTTTAAAAGTCATTTCTCTTTAACAAAAAATTAAAAATTCAACATTAAATTGTAATTTATCCAATTTTAACAAATAAGAATGAGTCAATTTTTTTTAATCTATAATGAATTCAATTTTTTACCTTGAAAATATAGCCTCAATTTTAAACAACTCTCTTTCCTACTGTCCTACGCTCTCTAATCTCAAATTCAAAAGTTTCTAATGGAATAAGGAAAAAAAATTGAAGTATACACATACTGATCCACACATCATGATCGTCATAAACTTATTCAATTGTTGAATCAACTTCTCAATCGTAAAACAAATTCAATCTTTTACCTTGAAAATAGAGGAGTAACCATCAACTCTAAATCATTTTTAATTTTAATATCACTATCTGTGATGCTATCTGACTTTAACGTCAAAATTTGTAATAAAAAAGATTAAAATACACACAAAGTGATTCAAACATTATCATTATTATGAAAAAAGAATCAAGAATTGATTCATGAAACTACTTTAGAGTAGCAAAAGAATAATAACTTTGTAAAAAGTTGAAAAGAATAATTACTTTTGAAGTGAGAAAAAAATAAATAAGGCTATTTTGTTCCTTACCCCAATGGCCAAGTTGAGTGAAGACAATGCAGTGCTGCTAGCCACTCTAAGCCTATAAGTCTTGTTTGGATGCACGTGAATAATCTGGGGTGCGTACTGCTCATCTCCTCTTAACTTGCACTGAGGAACTGATGATTTGCTAAATTGCGCCGCTAGAGAACAATTGAATAGACCTCTTCCATTCATCAACAAACTCTGGTTTCACAACAAAAGGAAATTTAGGGCCTGTTTGGCCATCATTTTTTTTCAATTTTTTTTTTTTTTTTTTTACGGAATCAGTATTTGGACATAAAAATTTCAAATTTCACTTAAACTTGAATTTCGCAATATTTCGGAAATTTAAAAAAACTCCAAGAAGTTATTTTTCAAAATTTCACTTCAAATCACTCACAAAATTCAAAAACAACTCCAAATTGTTTTATGTCCAAAAATAACTCTAATTTTCAAATACCATTTTCACTTGAAAAAAAAGTTACACTTTTTTCCGGAACTTCATAATTCTTATGTCCAAATGCCTACTAAGGACCCGTTTGGTCATAGATTTTGTCAAATTTTTGCCAAATATTTTTTTGGCAAATACATATTTGTTCATAAATTTTATCCATATTTTGGCAAATTCCCAAAACCCAAAACCCAAATCCCAAGCCCAAAATATTACTATTATATTTTTTAAAAATTGTCTCAAACTTTTATATTTTATAAAAGAACCCACCATTTATTATTTTATAATACTGCTACTTCGTCTTCTTGGTAATCTGATAGTGTATTTTGTAGTTCATTATAAAAATGATAATTTTGTACCAAATTTATTTATGTTCAAGACTATGGTTTGTGATAATGATAATGAATGTTATTGATGAAGGTAATGGTGAATATTTGTGATAATTTTTAGAACTTGTGGGTATAAATCACGTTTCATGTTTTTTCAAAAATAAAAGTAAAATATATTTTGAAAACTGATGTCCAACCACAATTTCATCTTCAAACCAAACTTCACCCAAATCAGATTTTTCAAAATAAATTTGGGAATCTATGGCCAAAGGCTAGCTAAGTGCATGATTTCTTTCAATTTGTTGGTAAATAGAGTTATCCGATACTTATGCTAATAACAAGCAGCCCTTAAAATTAATCGAAGTGTATACAAACCGATGCCGATATCACAATTATAAAAAAAAAACAAGGAAGTAATATCAAATATGTGACCTGTGGTTCACCAATCCAACGAAAAGGCTTAGAAGAGAGGTCAATTTGTTGATCTTGGGAACTTTTGTGCCACCAATCACTAAGTAATAAATTGAATTCTCCATCATAGTGAAATGGTTCTTTTTCATCTTTTGCAACTTCCACAATGAGTGAACCATATAATCCTGCTGATCTTTGCATCCCATAATGTCCATGGTAGAAATATGTCCCTGCCTGTTATTTAAGTGCAATAACGTCTCAGTTCCAAATAAGTTGAGGCCGATTATATTAATCTTCACTTCTTTATAAGTTCATTTCGTGAAGTAAGAAATAAGTTAAATAATCCTTTGCCTCCCATAATATCCATGGTAGGAATACGTCTCTGGCTATTATTTAAGTATCGCACAAATATAATAAATCCAATTTCTTTTAATTTCATTTAATTTTGGAATTTTAAAATTGGCTATATAAATATCTTGTTCACGTAAAAGTGAATAATATTGTATATAGTGGTGACACTTGCTTTTTGGATGTATGGTCCTTGTGGATCCTAAAAAATCTAACTATTATAAAATAATTCTACCTTTGCTCTATGTTACGTTTTGTTAAATTGTTATTGTTCAAAAATATTTAATGTTAAAAACAGAAGTATATTTTTTAGTGGGCGTGTTAATTAAGAAAGATGTTCAAGAGAGATAAAAAATAGTCTCGATGAATACTTTATAATTAAAATAAAGAAAATTTTAAATATTTTTTTAAGGGGTGTTCAAAAAAATTTAAAAAACTGATAGAAGATAATTCCTTTTTTTTTTGGGTCTTGTGTGGGAGAGAAATTACCTTGTCAACTGTAAACGTGTAAACAAATGTCTCTCCAGGGTTAATGGGACATTGGGAGATTGATGCAGTTCCATCCGCCCATGGTGTTCCACGCTGTAGTAAGAAATTTAGGAAAACCACAAATGTTTAAAAAAAAATAAAAAATAAAAAAAATAAGAATTTAATAAATATTAAAAAAGTTATGCAAATGTTAGTTAAAAGGGACCCCTTACATGTTAAAAAGGTAATTGTAATTTAGTTATTCAAGGGTTAGAGGAATTTTTGTTTATGTCATTCCATTAAGTCTATCTCAATCCAATAATATATGATATCAAAATGAGAACAAAAATAACGTTTAATAAAACTAAAATAGTCGTAAAAGAACACCTAACTAATTAATATGTATCTCTTATACAGATCTTTTTTTTTCATTATCCCTTACTTTACTATGTATTGCTTGACACTGTTACATGTATGACAACGGAAAGGCAAACCAGGCAGAAGTATACATTAATTACTTGACCTTTCGTCTTACCAAACACTTTTAAAATCATCTAAATTGATAAAATCAAGACAAAACTTTGCATGAAGATGTCAATATGCTAGCATTAAAAAAAAAACTCTTTTTCTGTATATATAATTTTATTTTTGTAAGTGAGGTTGAGGGTTGATCCTAACCTGTGGAATTCCATGCCAATGAATGACAACTCCTTCAGTAAAAAGCTTGTTAGTAAGCTCAACAGAAATAGTATCACCAGTTCTTGCCCTAATAGTTGGACCAGGAAACTTTCCATTTATAGCCATTACCATACCCTCTACACCATCTGGAGACCAATGCATGTACTCCACTCTCCATTTAAATTGCCTTGTTTTGGCCATGGCTGAAATTGTTGACAACTCCAACAACAACAACAATAACAAGATGCCTAATAAAGACATCTTTTTTAATTCTTGATATGTGAAAATATAATAGTGAAATAAAAAGAAAGTTCAAAGCTCACACTAGTAGTGGAGCTTTGTACTTCATTTATGGAACTTTCATTATGTTGGATTGTGTGTGTATATATATGTTGGCATAGATACACAATCTAGGTTTAAGGATTTGTGGGGGGGTTAG
>AWOL01S0003276.1:13878-44822 GCA_000715115.1 Nicotiana otophora | reverse complement strand
ATATACTAGGAGTGCTAGTACCAGTGCTAGGATCCGGTATTTGTCCGGCTTCTATTTTAGCTTGTATCCATAAAGCTTTGTGGTCCCTACCTAAGTGCCTAGATAAGGACCCCGTCCCACCACTTTTGGTATGCACAAATCGTTGCTTACATATTTCACATGTAGCACGTTGATTGACTTTATCATGTTTTAAAAATTTCCATACAAGTGATGTTTTGGGACGTTCACCCTTAGGCTTACCCCTTACAGGAGGTACAGGGGGTAAAGCTCCAGATCGAGATTGACTCTGAGTTGGAGCTTGTATTACGGGACTAGTGGGTGTTTCATCTAATTCTTCTTCCTCATTTTCTTTATCCTCATTTTTTTCGTCCTCAATAAAAATATCCTTGCCAAATTATTTTTGTAAAGTTTCATGATCTAGTTGTTCTCCGAAATTAATATTATAACATGTGGGGGGTTGAAAAAATGAAGTTGCATCAACATGAGTCATTTCATCTATATATTTTTTAATTATAGGAGAAGGGCTAGGATTAGGACTAGGATTAGGATTACTACTACTTTCACCTTTACTACTTTTTTTACTAGTTTTTTTAAATACGCCAAATATATTTTTAGGTGCCATAATTTAAATACGAAATTAAATTTAAAAAGTTAACACAAATTGCGAGAAAATTGAGAGAATAATATAAATAGAATGAAAGGAATTTGAGAGAGAATAATTTATTTTTATGGGAAGAAATGAAGAAGGATTGGGGTATTTATAGTAGAAAATAGGGCCAAAGTATAATTTAATAAACTTAGGGATTATATTAAAAGTTTGGAGATAGGGGGTATTTTGGTGGGAGTGGGGGCCAAATATGGCCTTTTTTGCCGTTGGGAACGGCTATTTTTGTAATTATAGCCGTTGCCCAACGGCTATAATTTTTTAAAAAAAGGGACGCGGGACGGGACGGGACGGGACAGGACGGGACAGACGGGATGGGCGGGACGGGACGGGACGAAACGGGACGGGATAAACGGGGCGAAATGGCCATCCCGTCCCATCCCGTGTCCCGTTTAACATGGGGCCATCCCGTTTAAAATTAAGTGGGACGGGACAGGACGGGACGCGGGACGCGGGACGCGGGACGAGACCGAGACGGGACGGGACGTCCCGTCCCGTTGGACAGCCATAATCTTAAGTTTGTTTTATTTAAACACTTTAAACGAGGCTTTATTGTATCATTTAGACACAAAATAGCTACAAGACAAGTGTTTCTCGCATTTTTCAAGCAAGTAAAATTGTCCGAAAAATAAACTCCTCACCCTTTTTCTCATTATTTTTCTTTTGTCTTTGCTTTTCGTCTCTTTCCCTCTTATCCGGAGAAACCAACAAATTTTTTCGGTAACTGATTTCTTAATTTTTTTAATCACTTTCTAGTTTCTCTCACTCACAAATCACTCTCAAAATAATGCAATACAAAATAAGCCCAACTTTGTAAAGGAAAGAAATAGAAAAATGTCAAACTCAAGTATTCCACCATCACCACCTATTGTCCGAATTTATTGCTAAAAACCCAAAATATTTTTATATTCCAAGTTGGTCGAATCTATGGTTAAAAAAAAGTAGCTCAAAACTCAATAGAAAAATGAGTTGAAATGGCAGAAATAATTTGTTGGGTATTGACCAGAAAATATTTAAAGAAAATGAGTTTGGATCTGAAAATGTTTTGGAAGAAACGAGTTGGAAAAATAATTGTTTTCAATTTTGTGTCTTGATTGTTGTACAAGACTAGTATCTATATACAAAGAAAATCCCTAACGTGTACTAGACTAGATCTTATCTATCCTAACTAACTCTATAATAGACTGTGTAAATAAAATGAACAAAAAGAATATTTACAATGTACAAAACCAAAAATACCCATTCTAGAATCTTCCTACAAAGAGTTAAATTCCTTTAACTGGCTTCATCTCCACCATAGATCTAGGAACCCCATTAATTTATAATATGTGTCACATCATAACAAAGCCTAAGAAGCTCTCCTTTGGTATCCACACAAATCACTTTGGTCAAAATTGAGTATACTTAGTCTTATGTTACACCTCCATCGACTACATCGACCACCACTGCATTCTTTGACCCATTAGGGGACTCTTTTCTGCCAACAAAATCTAAAAGGAGAAAGCATGGGATAGTGTGAGGAAGAGGAAGGATGGTATTTAATCTATGGCTTAAAAAATGGCAGAAGAAATGAGTGTGGAAGATGATGAAAAAGAAGAATAAATATGGCTTAAAATTTGATTTTTCCGACGAAGAAAGATTGTTGGGGAAGATGACGATGGGCGGGGTCCTCATTTTTATATTTATTTTTCTATTTATTTTATATTTATTTAAGTTAAATCCATGTGTCCTCTCCTCTTATTCGTCACTTTTGTGTGTGAGTTACACGCACCTTTTGTGTTTGGTTACCTACAAATTTTGTGACTACATGACACAATAAAAGCTTGGTTAAAGTATTCAAATGAAATAGGTTTAAGATGGAATGTATAAGAGAAAAGTTTAACAACTTTAAGGAGTTGTCGATGTATTTATAAATAATACCATGATAAATCATTCCAATATAATTAATCTCAATATAACTAATTTCAGCATAAGTTATCTTCAAACCAAACATTGACGTAAATCCTAAAGTGTCATGGTAATTTTATTTTAATATTATAGTTTTTTATTCAAGGATAAATATTTATTTGCACTTGATAGTTGCATCAAAACATATCTACCTACCATAGTTAAGTGATTAAAAATGATTAGAATATATATTTTACGAAAAGGGCCATATATGTCCCTCTACTAGCTAAAATAATTCATATGTATCCCCCGTTATACTATTCAATTAAAAGAGTCCATATCGTTTGTGCCCATAAATTAAAATGCCCCTTTGTCGTCTACTCCTAATTTTAAAATAAAAATATCCACGTGTCAGCCTTTTACTTGATGAACTAAACCCACCCTTTATTTTTTTAATTGACCCACCGACCCGGCTAATTTTATCTGACCCACCCGATCTTTTAATTGAAAAGAGCCCCAACACATCGGTTCTCTCATTCCCTCCCTTCAACCAACGATACCATATTAGAGTTTGTAACGACCCGACCAATTGTTTTGAGAGTATTAGCCCCGATCCCGTATTTACTGCTTTCCTCGTATCATTTTATGCTTATATGACTTGCCGGGAGGTTTTATTTTTGGTTTCAGAGTGATTTGGGACATTTAGTCCCTAAAACGGAAGCTTAAATTCTAGGACTTTGACTGTAGTTGGAAATGTGTGAAAATGACTTCGGAATGGAGTTTTGTCAGTTCAGTTAGCTCCGTTGGATGATTTTGGACTTAGGAGTGTGTCTAGATTGTGATTTGGAGGTGTGTAGCTGAATTAAGCTTGAAATGACGAAACTTGAATTTTTGGAAAGTTTGACCGGAAGTGAACTTTTTGATATTGGGGTCGGATTTCGATTTTTGAAAGTTGGAGTAAGTCTGCAATGTCGAATATGACTTGTGTGCAAAATTTGAGGTCAATCGGACGTGATTTGATAGGTTTCGGCATCAGTTGTAGAAGTTTGAAATTTTAAAGTTCATTAAGCTTGAATTGGGGGTGTGATTCGTGTTTTGTTGTTGGTTGATATGATTTGAGGGCTCTACTAAGTTCGTATAGTGTTTTAGGACTTGTTGGTATATTTGGGTGAGGTATCGAGGGCATCGGGTGGATTCCAGGTGGTTAGCGGACTAGAATTTGAAACATGTACATCATGCTTAGTTGATTTCGTGTTTTCCTTGACTTGTATTTAGTCATAAACTGTAGGATTTCTTGCTGTAATTGTTGTTTCCATCAATTTCGAGTTGTGTGTTTACTTTTGGGACTACGAGGCGGTACATCGGGAGATCCCCTGTCATATATTTATTTTTGGGACTACGAGGCAGTACCTCAGTAGATCTCCCTGCATATTTACTTTTGGGACTACGAGGCGGTATCTCGGGAGATCCTCTGCATATTTACTTTTGGGGCTACGAGGCGGTACCTCGGGAGACCCCCCTGCATATTTATTTTTGGGACTATGAGACGGTACCTCGGGAGATCCCCTGCTGAGCATTTACTTTTGGGACTACGAGATGGTATCTCGGGAGTGCCTCCGTTGTTTATACATATGTGTTGTGTTGTTATCTTTCTGTAGTTTCTCCTCGTTAAATTTCAAGTCTCTTATTACATTGTTATATTTTTCTGCCTTAAATAAGTATATACCAGTATGGGCCCTGATCTGACCTCGCCACTACTCTACCAAGGTTAGGCTTGGCACTTACTAAGTACTGTTGTAGTGTACTAATACTACTCTTCTGCACATGTTTTGTGTGGAGATCCAGGTACCTCCTACCAGCCCCGCTATTAGTTGCGTACTTGTTGCTTCTCCGGAGACTTCAAGGTATATCTGCCAACGTCCGCAAACCTCGGAGTCCCCATCTATCCCTTTTATGTTGTTCCTCATTTATTTCTTCTAGTTACTGATGTATAGAAACAATTAGACAAATTCTTAGAGCTTGTGATTACCGGGTTTTGGGAATATTGTTATACTCGAGTTGTTGGTTACTTGTACATGCCGAACAGCATTTTTCCATTATATAGTTATCTGATTTAAATTAGTTATTGATTTTGTCTTTATTTTCGATTTTTCATAATTTTTAGACTTACCTAGTTATAGAGACTAGGTGCCGTCGAGACGCCTTACGGGGGGAGAAGTGGGTCGTGACAAGTTGGTATCAGAGCTCTAGGTTCATAGATGTTATGAGTCACAAGCAGGTTTAGTAGAGACTCGCAGATCTGTATGGAGATGTCTGTACTTATCTTCGTGATGCTATGGATATGTTAGGAAAAATTTCACTTCTTTGATTCCTTGTCGCGAGAAATTGTTGACTTTGGAATTCTAAACTTCTGTCTTCTATTCTCTCATAGATGGCAAAGACACGTACATGCGGATTAGATGACCAGGCACCCGCACCCCCTGCTAGAGCCGCGAGAGGCCAGGGTCGGAGTAGAGGCCGAGGACGTCCACGTGGTGCAGCCAGAGCACTCGCATGAGCTGCTACAGAGGAGATACAAGTAGCTCCAGTTGGAGCGCAGACGCCTAAGACACGTGTTGCTGCACCTGCTCTTCAGGAGACCCTTGCACAATTTCTGAGCATGTTTGGCACTTTGGCTCAGGCAGGGTTGATTCCACTTGCTCTTTCCACATCTCAGGATGGTGGAGGAACACAGACTCTTACCGCCCGCACCCCATAGTAGCAGGTTCAGGTCGACCAAATTCCAGAGAACATATCGATGCAGCCAGTAGCTCTAGTTCAGCCCGAGATTAGGGCAGCAGTTTCTGAGGCAGAGCAGCTCTAGCTTGAGAGGTACAAAAAGTACCACTCTCCTAATTTTAGTGGCTTCGTGTCAGAGGATGCCTAGGGTTTCCTTGAGGAGTGTCACTGTATCCTCAGTACCATGGGTGTAGCGGAGTCGAGTGGAGTTTCTTTCACCACATTCCAGCTTAGAGGATCGGCCTATCAGTGGTGGCGTGCTTATGAGTTGGGTAGTCTAGTTGAGTCAGCTTCACTCACAAAGTTTGAGCAGTTGCACCAGGGTGCTATGACAGTGTCAGAGTATACGGTTCGCTTCAGTGATTTGGCTAGGCATGCACCAGCCTTGGTTGCTATAGTTCGAGAGAGGGTCTGTAGGTTTATCGAGGGGCTCAACCCTAGTATAAGGCTTAGCATGGTCCGGGAGTTGGAGATGGCTATTGCATACCAGCAGGTTGTAGAGATTGCTAGGAGAATAAAGGGTATGCTTGCTCGGGAGAGAAAGGAGAGGGAGGCCAAGAGGTCTCGAGAGTCTGGCACTTATAGTGGTGCTCATGCCCCAGCTGCAGTTCATCATGGTAGGGGCTATGTGCGTCGCCCTGTTCATTCAGCACTTCCAGCCGCCAGTGGTATTCCGGCTACTCCTAGGCCTTAGGAGCCTTATTATGCATCGCCAGTGTCTAGTGTACCTCATGCACGGGGTGTTTTTAGCGGTCAGCCCAGCAGACCTAGCTCGATCCAGCCAAAGTAGCCACGCCCTCTGAGAGCTTGTTTTGAGTGTGGCGATACTCGCCATATGGTGAGGGATTTCCCCAGATTTAGGAGGGGTGCACCTCCACATGCCACTCAGGCACAACGTGCTCCACCGGGTCCCCAGGCTATGATTACAGCACCAGCTATCACTCTACCTGCTCAGCCAGCTCGAGGTGGAGGTCGGGCAGGTAGAGGTCGCCCTAGAGGGGGAGGCCAAGCCAAATATTATGCCTTTCCTGCTCGTACAAAGGCAGTTGCATCCGACTTTGTCATTACATGTATTATTCCGGTCAGTCATAGTGATGCGTCAGTCTTATTTGATCCAGGCTCCACTTATTCCTATGTGTCATCTTATTTTGCTCCATATATGGGCGTATCCCGTGATTCTTTGAATTTTCCTGTTTATGTATCTACACCTGTGGGTGATTCCATTATTGTTGACCATGTGTATCAGTCGTGTTTGGTTTATTTTTAGTGGTTTTGAGACCAAAGCCGATTTATTATTGCTCAGTATGGTAGACTTTGTTATTATTTTGGGCACGGACTAGTTGTCGCCCCATTATGCTATTATTGATTGTCACGCCAAGACCGTAATATTGTCTATGTCAGAATTACCGCGGTTAGAGTGGATATGTACCTTAGATTATACTCCCAACTAAGTTATTTCATTTCTTAAAGCTCAACGAATGGTTGAGAAGGGGTGTGATGCGTATTTAGCTTATGTGAGAGATGTCATTATTGATACCCCTATAGTTGAATCAGTTCCAGTAGTGAGGGATTATCCCGATGTATTTCCAGCTGATCTTTCGGGCATGCCGCCCGACATGGATATCGACTTTGGTATTGATTTGTTGCCGGGCACTCAGCCCATCTCTATTCCTCCATATCGTATGGCTCCTCCTGAGTTGAAGGAGTTGAAGGAACAGTTACAGGAATTTCTTGTTAAGGGCTTCATTCGGCCAGTGTGTCACCTTGGGGTGCCATAGTCTTGTTTGTCAAGAAGAAGGATGGTTTTATGCGTATGTGCATTGATTATCGCCAGTTGAACAAAGTTATAGTGAAGAACATGTATCCATTGCCTCGTATTGATGACCTAATTGATCAGTTATAGGGTGCCAGGGTGTTTTCTAAGATTGACTTTCAGACTATCATCAGTTGAAGATTCGAGAGCCAAATATCCTGAAGACTGCTTTCAGGACTCGGTATGGTCACTACGAGTTCCTTGTGATGTTATTTGGGATGACCAATGCCCTAACAGCATTCATGCATTTGATGCACAGTGTATTTCGGCCCTATCTTGAATCATTCGTCATTATATTTGTTGACGACATTCTGGTGTACTCTGTAACAATACGACTTGTCGTCTTAAGAACTTACGGCCCGTTCAATGACTTAAGGTCCAGAGCAGCTTCGTAATATGTATTATGACCCGCGGGTATGGTCAAGTTGGATTGTTTCGGAAGATTTAGAATTTAATTGAAAGAGAAATTTTTCATTTTGAAGCTTAAATGGAAAGAGTTGACCAGAAGTTGACTTTTGAGCAAACGACCTCGGAATAGAATTTTGATGATGTCAATTGATTCGTATGGCGATTTCGAACTTCGACGTATGTCCGGATTAGGATTTGGAAGTCCGTAGGACTATTCGACGCATTTTGGCGAAAGTTGAAAAATAGAAGATTTTTGGAAAAATCATACCGAAGGGTGAATTTTTGGATAACGAGGTCGGATTTCGATTCCGGAGATGGGAATAGTTCCATTACATCATTTATGACTTGTGTGCAAAATTTGAAGTCATTCCGGATTGATTTGATACGTTGCGGCACAAAATATAGAAGTTGGAAGATTTAAAAACTCAAAATTTGATTTGATGTGCGATTCGTAATTTCGACGTTATTTTATGTGGGTTGAAGCCTCAATTAAGTTCGTATTATATTTTGGGACATGTTGGTATAATTGTTTGAGGTACCGGGGGCCTCGGGCGAGTTTCGAATGGTTAAACGGACCAAACTTTGGACTTGAAGGGACTGTTGGAAATCTGCCACCGGTGTCATCGCATCTGCGATGAAATAGAGCGCAGATGCACAACCGCAGTTGCGAAAGGAGCAGGCCTGGACAGTGGTCGCATGTGCAAAACTTATCCCGCACCTGCGAGACTGCAGAAGCGGAACTTCTTCGCAGGTGCGAGAGGTCAGTGGGCATTGCAGAAGCGAGAAATTTCTCGCAAAAGCGGGCTCGCAAATGCGTGAAATTAGTCCGCAGAAGCGGAATCTGGGCAGAACATTTAGGACCAAAAATGGTCATTTCGCCATTTTCGATTTGAGATTTTGGACCTCCGTTTCTGGGCAATTTTGGAGGAGTTCTTCACGACTTTGACTTGGGTAAGTGTTCTATATCCTAAAGTGATTATATTTCATGAATCTATGATTATATTCATTGATTAATTCGGATTTAAAAGGAAGAAATCAAGATTTTTAAAAAATCTTCCAAAAACAAAAATTTAAGATTTGGAGGACGAGTTGTTATTGGAATTCGATAAAATTGGTATGGGTGAACTCGTATCGGAATGGGTTTTTGGATTTCATGAAAATTATGTCGGGTTCCGAGAAGCGGGCCCCACATTGACTTTTGTTGACTTTTTGGAATAAATTTGTTAGTCGACGTATTATTATCCAGAATTATTTCTGATGAATTTTAACGAAGTTATACAATTAATTTGGACAGATTTGAGCGGTCCGGAACTCAATTCAAGCAAGAAGGCGATTTTGGAATATCGGCATAACTTCACAAAAGGTAAGTGTCTTGCTTAACCTCGAGTGGGGGAATTACCCCTTAGGCATTGAGTCTTATGTGAAATTTGTATAATTGAAAATCATGTACGCGAGGTGACGAGTACGTACTTGGGTTATATGTGCAAATTACATTGGTTAAAAATCTTTAGACGCCCTTATGTATTAAATGAGAAATTATTGGCACTTATTAAATTCTCTATTTGTCATGCCTAGATCCTTGTTTGTTGAATCTATTGTTATATATCCCAAAATACAATATGAACTTAGTCGAGGCTTCAAACCACATCAAATAATGCCGAAATTACGAATCGCGCATCGAATCAAATTTTGAGTTTTCAAATTTTCCAACTTCTATATTTTGCGCCGAAACGTACCAAATCAATCTGGAATGACTTCAAATTTTGCACACAAGTCATAAATGACGTAATGGAGCTATTCCCATCTTCGGAATCGAAATCCAACCTCGTTATCCAAAAATTCACCCTTCGGTAGAATTTTTCCAAAAATCTTTTATTTTTCAACTTTCGTTAAAATGCGTCGAATTGTCTTACGGACTTCCAAATCCGAATCCAGACATACGCCAAAGTCTGAAGTCGCCATACGAAGCTATTGACATCATCAAAATTTTATTCCGAAGTCGTTTGCTCCAAAGTCAACTTCTGGTCAACTCTTTCCATTTAAGCTTCAAAATGAAAAAAATTCTCTTTCAATTAAATTCTAAATCTTCCGAAAAAATCTAACTCGACGACACCCGCGGGTCATAATACATATTACAAAGTTGATCGATACCTTAAGTCACTAAACGAGGCATAAATTCTTAAGACGACAAGTCGAGTCGTTACATACTCCCAAGTCGGGAGTATCATGAGCAACACCTGAGGACTGTGCTTTAGACCTTGAGAGAAAAGAAGTCACATGAAAAATTCTTAAAGTGTGAGTTCTTGCTAGATTCAATGGCATTTTTGGGATACATATTGTCGTGTAAGGGGATCAATGTAGATCCGAAGAAGGTTGAGGCAGTGCAGAGTTGGCCTAGATCGTCCTCAGCTACGGAGATCCAGAGTTTTCTTGGTTTGGTGGGGTACTACCATCGATTTGTAGAGGATTTCTCATCTATTGCAACACCTATGACCAGGCTGACCCAAAAGGGTGCTCTGTTCAGGTGGACAGAGGAGTGTGAGGAGATCTTTCAAAATCTCAAGACAACTTTGACTATAGCCCCGGTATTGGTATTGCCTACAGGTTCGGGGTCTTATACTGTATATTGTGATGTGTCGCTTATTGGTCTAGGTGCGATGTTGATGCAGGACGGTAGGGTGATTGCCTACGTGTCCATACAACTGAAGGTGCATGAAACGAACTATCATGCACATGACCTTGAGTTAGCAGCTATTGTTCATGCCTTGAAGATTTGGCGGCACTATTTGTACGGTGTTCCTTGCGAGATCTACACCGATCATCGGAGTCTGCAGCATCTGTTCAAACAGAAGGATCTTAACTTGAGTTAGCGGAGGTAGTTAGAGCTACTTAAGGATTATGATATCACTATTCTATACCATCCCGGGAAGGCCAATATGGTGGTTGATGCCTTGTGTCACCGGGCAGAGAGTTTGGGGAGCCTAGCATATCTACCAGCAGCAGAGAGGCCATTGGCTTTGGATGTTTAGGCTTTGGCCAACCAGTTTGTTAGATTGGATATTTCTGAGTCGAGTCGAGTTCTGCTTTGTGTGGTTTCTCAGTCTTCTCTTTGTGATCGTATCAGGGAGCGTCAGTATGATGACCCCCATTTGCTTGTCCTTAAGGACACAGTTCAACACTATGATGCTAAGGAGGTCACTATTGGAGATGATGGTGCATTGAGTATGCATGGCAAGCTATGTGTGCCCAATATAGATGGGTTGGGTGAGTTGATTCTCCAGGAGGCTCACAGTTCATGGTACTCCATTTATTCGGGTGCTACGAAGATGTATCAGGACTTGAGGTAGCATTATTGGTGGAGGAGAATGAAGAAGGACATAGTAGAGTATGTAGCTCGGTATCTAAATTGCCAACATGTGAAGTATGAGCATCAGCGGTAAGGTGGTTTGCTTCAGAAGCTAGAGATTTCAGAGTGGAAATGGGAGCGGATCACTATGGATTTCGTTGTTGGGATTCCACGGACTCAGAGTAAGTTCGATGCAGTTTGGGTGATTGTGGATAGGCTGACCAAGTCAGCTCATTTCATTTCGATGATGACTACTTATTCTTCTGAGCAGCTGGCCCGAGTTTATATTCGCGAGATTGTCAAGCTTCACGGCGTGCCGGTATCTATCATCTTTGAAAGGGGTACACGGTTTACATTGCGGTTCTAGAGAGTCGTACAACATAAGTTGGATAATCGGGTTGAGTTGAGTACAACATTTCACCCTCAGACGGACGGGCAATCCGAACGCACTATTCAGATACTAGAGGATATGATCTGGGCATGTGTAATGGAGTTTGGGGGTTATTGGGATCAGTTCTTGCCACTTGCTGAGTTTGCCTACAACAATAGTTATCAATCGAGCATTCATATGGCACCGTATGAGGCTCTGTATAGTAGGCGGTGTCGGTCTCCAGTGGGTTGGTTCGAGTCGGGCGAGGCTAGGCTATTGGGTATATACTTGGTTCAGGATGCTTTGGAGAAGGTTAAGGTGATTCAGGATTGACTTCGCACAGCCTAGTCCAGACATAAGAGTTATGCGGATCAGAAGGTTCGCAATGTTGCATTCATGGTTGAAGAGCGGGTCCTACTCGGGGTTTCGCCAATGAAGGGTGTCATGAGGTTCGGGAAGAAGGGTAAGCTGAGCCCAAGGTTTATTGGCCCGTTCGAGGTGTTGCGGTGAGCTGGGGAGGTTGCTTATGAGCTTGCCTTGCCTCCCAGTCTAGTATGTGTTCATCCAGTATTCCATGTTTCTATGTTCCGGAAGTATCACAACGATCTGTCTCATATGCTAGATATCAGCTCAGTCCAGTTGGACAAGGATTTATCTTATGTTGAGGAGCCGGTGTCTATTCTGGATAGGCACGTTCGAAAGTTGAAGTCAAAGAACATTGCTTCAGTGAAGGTTCAGTGGAGGGGTCAGCTGGTCGAGGAGGTAACTTGGGAAACCGAGCATGATATGCCCAGCCGTTATCCTCATCTTTTCACCACTTTAGGTATGTCTCTATGCTCGTTCGAGGCCAAACAATTATTTTAAGAGGGGGAGGATGTAACGACCCGCCCGGTCATTTTGAGAGTATTTGCCCCTATCCCTTATTTACTACTTTTCCCGTATCATTTTATGCTTATGTGACTTGCTGAGAGATTTTGTTTTTGGTTTCAGAGTGATTTGGGACACTTAGTCCCTAAAACGGAAGCTTAAGTTCTAGGATTTTGACCGTAGTTAGAACTCTATGAAGACAACTCCAGAATGGAGTTTTGTTGGTTCCGTTAGCTCCGTTGGATGATTTTAGACTTAGGAGTGTATCCAGATTGTGAATTGGGGGTATGTAGTTGAATTACGCTTGAAATGGCGAAAGTTAAATTTTTGGGAAGTTTGACTAGAAGTGGACTTTTTGATATTGGGACCAGATTCTGATTTCGGAAGTTGGAGTAGTTCCGCAATGTCGAATATGATTTGTGTGCAAAATTTGAGGTCAATCGGACGTGATTTGATAAGTCGCGGGCCCCTTGTTCTCGCGAAATCGGATTTCGACATGAGACAACTCTTTTAAGGAGGAATTAAAAGAAGAGAGTCGCCACCTAACGGTTTAAGGTATGTTAGGGCACTTATTTGCATATGACTCAGGTTTGACTAGTTTGCATCACCAGAGATCGGGTAAGGGCTCGAAATTACCTTGAAGAGAAGGTGTTAGGCACTCTTCGAGGTCCACAATTGTGGGTCCCGGCCGAACTCGAATTATATGAATTAGTCAAATAAATAAAGACAGATGAAGTAAGAAGTTTGAGAAATTTTATTATTAAAAGGCTTTGAGGAAATACAAACACTTGATTCAAACGTAAAAAGGGAATAAGATGGGGGGTCCTAAGTTTTTTAGCCTAAAGGATTACCCCGTGCAACATAAATAATACTTCGTAACTCCCTCAAGATGGGGTGTTACTCATATTATTCAGCGGGCACGGACTATCATCTCCTGCTACCCGATTACTATCTTTAAATAATTACCTAAAACGCACTAGAACGATTATAAGTCGTACTTTATGCGTGCACTACTCATCACATACCTATGGTCCATGAGGCATTGGGCCTCTATTTTGGGTAGTTCTAGACTTTACTTAGGCTGCTCAGAAAATGTCAAAACTAGGTGACAATTCAAAACAAATAGGACTGCACTTAAGGACAGTTAAAAGCTCAAGTTAGCCTCCGCAATTAGACAACAAATGCACGCAAATAGATTTCTATGTTAGGCATTAGACAGTTTCATAATTGCAGGAAGATTGAAGCCATTAAGCTCTATAGACATGGTTTCTATATGATCTGATCCAAATATGCAAGCAGTTTCATATGCAGGGCGCCACTTTAGACCTATGATTTCTAAATTACCAGTTTGAGAGTATCTGATACTGCTAAGTTGTTTATTGAGATTACAGATTATAAGTTAATAAAACCTATAGGCATGATCTCTAAGTGATTTACACAGTAAGGGACAACAAAAATTATTGAAAATGCTTAGAATTACTCATGCTTTCTAATAGTGGTGTGGCTAAGCAATAAACAACATTTGAAGAGTCCAGTATCAGCACTTTAGAGCTAGTAGTAATACCCTATAGGCAGGATTTTTAAAGATTGGTGATTGGAATCGATTTTTTATATTTAGCTCCTATAGGCATGTTTTCTAAGTACAATAGCGAATTAAATAATTAAAATCATATGGGCATGATATCTAATGAACATTGTGCAGTTATGCAAATTGAAGGGCAGTTATTGGCATTTATTTCCTATAGGCATGCTGTCTAGCGACACATAGAAGTAGACATGGGAATAAATAAAGCACTTATGCTTTAATAGCATACAAGTTGTGTGAGTGTGTGATTTCCCTAATGGCATGATTTCTAATAGTGCACGTAGAAATTTGAATGACATATATAGCAGGTTGGATAGCAAATAGATCATATGAATCCTATAGGCATACTTTCTACCCTTTTCATGCAAACATTAGAATATACTCATTTTCCAATTTCACTAACACCCCAATTATTTATTACAGAATTATTACAGACCCAATAATGAATATAATTACAAATGTTATACAAGCAATAATAGCAGGCCCAAAGCAGGGCCAAAAGAGATACTCGGCATTGTCAGGCCTTCAGCTAAACTTTTTCTTCACCGATTAGCATACCCAGATCCTAACATGGAGCTATATCCATCCGCACAACCTAGAAGCCGTAGAGAAACTCAAACCAAACCAAACCAAACAACCACAGATTTACCATATGACCCAAACTTAAACAAACCAATTTGCAGATTCAGTAGACAGAAGAGGGATAGAACTGAGTGTCGAAGATAGCTCAGATTTTAGTAGTAAAGAGAATGGCCGAAGAACCTCAAGTCCTAGTGTATCAGAGTTTAGAAGAGTCTCAAATGGACCCCAGGCAGTGCTCACACTAGAGAGGGTCTTAGTGGCCTTGGTTTTCAGCCGACCAAAAGTGATATATTCAGAATAATGTAGGTAACAAAGAGAGTGAGAGAACTACGATTAAGAGACATACTTGTATTTTAAAAAACAGGCATAGCAAGGTTGTCTAAACACATAACATATTAATTAAGAGGGTCAACATGACTTAGAAACAAGTTCAACACTTAGCAAGAATTAACATGTTGGTAGAAACACATTGGAAATTAAAGAATAGTCAAGTTTCCTGGGGTTGCAAGATTAACATACAAAGGTGAGTAATACCAAACAAGTCTGAGTAGAGTACCAACTTAAAGAGTTTAGAGCCTAAGGATTCCAATTTTGTTAAGTACACATTACAATGTCAAATGACAGACATGCTAACAGTATCAAACATGGCAGGAAAACACAAGTTGAAATAGCTACTCTAAAGGTTTTGAACAATTACTAAGGATATGGAATTAAGCAAACAAAGCCATGTTGAGTGACATAATAGCAAGGGAGAGGGCCATAGTTAATAGTGAAGGTCTTAACACATATTATAACATATTACAACTATGAGGCATTCATTACAGAGGTTCAGAACAAAGTAGGAAAGCATACTCATGCCCATCAGCAAATATGAACAATCAGGCACCAATACATTAACAAAACCAACTTAAGAGAGTCCAAATTATTCAAATTAGGCAAAGACATGTCCCAGAACTGGTAGCATGATGTGAAATCAAGTGCTAGGAGAGGTTCATATTACAAAACAAGTTCAATGCTAACAAGGTTGCACACAAAGAGAGTGCCCGAAAACACACTAGGTTATGAAAATTTCAGAGGGGTAAACATGCAAGACATAAACACAAAAGAATAAAAATCGTAAAGCCAAGAGACTTACAGTTAAACAGATAACAAGAAAGGAAAAATTCCACAATACTTCTGAATATCAAAGAGCAAGAATCCAGAATCTTAGTGCATCAGAGTTCCCAAGGGCTTCAAATGAACCCCGGACAGTGCTTGCACCGAGAAAGGGGTTAAAAATCGAATCTCGTTGGCCTTGGCTTTCAGCCGGCCAAGAATCAAAATATAGAACAAGAGAATGAGAGAATAATAGAACAATAACTTCATTTTTAGTGAAATTTAACGATTCCCCGGTCCGCCTCAAAGGGGGATGGGAATGGGTTTATATAGCAGTCAAAAATCGAGCAAGCACATAAGGAAACCGAGTAAATTAGGCAACAAATAAGGGAAGACAACATGCAAATTAATTTGAAATTGATTTAAGGGAGAAATCTGGTAAACCCTAGTTTTTTTAGGAAAAGTGTAAATTAGTAGAAATCCAAACGAAATCGGACTCACACAGTGTAGAATCAGACGTGTGTAGACGAAAAACGGTTCAGATTCAAGAAATAGGACTCATTCTTATAGAATCAGAGAGATAGTACTTGCCATGTTTAGGCAAGTACCAAGTAATAGGGGTGTCAATGATTCGGTTCGGCCAGTTATTTTATAAAATTTGTACCATATTAATTTTTCGGTTATTCTATTATGTATAACCAAAATTAGACTTTTTGAAACCATCCCAATCATGTCGGTTTCTCTTCGGTACCAGTACGGTTCGGTTAATTTTTGATATTTTTTAAAATGTCATATAAAAGTCACCAGTAGAAATAGAATGCAATAACATTAACATATGCTGTTTTATAGGACTTAGCAAAGCTTTTTAGATATGCTTACTGTTTAAAGGGTGATGAATTAAAAAACATAAAAGATGGTCAGAGTATAGATCCATCGACTATTCTACATCAACGTTAAAGAAATCAAGTAAAGACAAAGAAAATATAAATCACACGAGTGGAAAGATATTAACTAAGTTGAGACTCAAGAATAAAGTCTATAGAAGATTAAATAACAAAAAAGATAAATCTAGATTATATAAAAGAAAACATATTCAATACATTGTAGTTTGCTACTCATAATCACTAAAATACTTTGTGTCTTGCTAATGAAGATGCTGGAAATAACTTAGTGTAAGTAGAAGTAGCATACAGGTTTTAGGAATTAATATTTTGAGTTAAATTACTCGTTGACTTATAACCGTTTTTATAATTCCAAAGTCCAAAAAATAATTTAATGCTTTATTATTTTTAAACTTACTATATAAATATATTTTCCACGTGTAAAATTTATTCGGTACGGTTCGGTATTTTTTCGATTTATTTTTGTAAAATAAAAAACCTACCCTAATTATCGGTACAGTTATAGATTTATATAAAAGCCTTTGGTTTTTTAAAAGAACCTAAAAATCGGTTCGGTGCGGTACGGTTCGGTCGGTTTAGTCGATTTTTAAATATCCATTGACACCCCTACCAAATAGCACCATAGTCTTGCAAGTAACAACGAACGCGTAAAAGGCAAATAAATCACATAGGGAATCCATGATTTATTCGGATTTGGAGAAGATTGTGGAGGCGACAGTTAGGGTTTGTGAGGAGAAGAGAAGCTTCGAGAGGATTTGGGGGTGGCAGACAGGTAAAATGAAGTTAGGGTTTGAGGTTGAGGGGTTATAAGGAAAGGTAGGGGATTATTATGGGCCGTTGATCGCCAAGATCGAAAGGGGAGTGGGGCGGGTCATTTAAAATGGGTCGAGACCGGGTTCATTAAAGGGTTGGGCTGGTTTGGGCTGCTGAGAGGGGAGAGGGCGCAAGCTTAGGATTTGGGCCAAGATTGGTCCGAAAATTAGCCTAGAATTGGGCTAATTTTTAAATAAGAGATTAAAAAGGAAATAATTTAATAAACAATAATTAAATAAATATATAAAAATTCTATTTATGCAAATTAATACTTTAAAATAATAGTAGGATATTAAAAAAATGTAAAATATTATTCTGACCCTGACCAAAATGACAAATGCAAAATATAGGCTATGCCTGCAAGATTGTGCAAATAGCTTAAAATACCACTGTAATTACAAAATAAAATAAAAATATTTGAAATATGTATTATGGATGCAAATAATAATTTTAGGTACTTAAGTCATCCCAAAATAATTTTAAAGGGTAATTATTAGATATTTATATAATAAAAATGTAGAAATAAATTATTTTTTTAGCTTTAAAAATCATGAAATATTATAGAAAATGCTTGTAAACTAAGTAATTACACAAAGTGATATTTTAAAAATATATATATACTGTTTGAGAAAATATGAGGGAAAAATTGGTTATCACCAATACGTTTCGACATTAGTTGTAGAAGTTTGAAATTTTAAAGTTCATTAAGCTTGAATTGGGGTGCGATTCGTGTTTTTGTTATTGTTTGATTTGATTTGAGGTCTTGACTAAGTTCGTATGGTATTTTAGGACTTGTGGGTGGATTCCGGGTGGTTAGCGGACTAGAATTTGACTTGGGAGTATTGGTGAAGCATCACAACTTCCGGTCTCATCGCACCTGCATTGGCGTTTGCTGCAGGTGCGAACACACACGTGCGAGAGGCCAAGCGTAGAAGCGGGATTGAGAAAGTGGCCAGGGGTTGCAGGTGCGAGGGAAATTGCCGTATTTGCGAGCCCGCAGATGCGCTTGAAGTTCCGTAGATGCGAAGAGTGAGCTGGAAGGGTAGTCTGCAGAAGCGGACATTTGTTCCCAGTAGCGTAGGTATTGTGATCGCAGAAGCGGACCCAGGTGTGTCAAGTCCACACCTGCGATGGAATTTCCGTAGGTGCGGCGTAGATTGTGCGACTATGGGTCCGCATGTGCGAGATCACTAGGCAGAAAGGGGGAAATTACGAGGGTTTGATCTCATTTTCACTTTGGGACTTTGAGAGCTCAGATTTAGGCGTTAATTTGAGGGATTTTCAGAGGAAGGTATTGGGTAATGATTCTTAACTCATTTATGGTTATATTCTACAAATCTATCATTAATTTCATCTTTTAATTAAGGATTTGGCGTTGAGAAAATTGGGGGGAAAGTTGAAAAGCTCTTCAACCGAATTTTTGGGTTTTGATTGACATTTTGGTATCGGATTTGAGTAATTTTGGTATGGGTGGACTCGTGGTTGAATGAGTGTTCATATTTTATGATTTTTACCCGATTCCGAGACATGGGCCCGGGTCGACGTTTTGGGGCGATTTTTTAAATTCTTGTTAAAGTCTTGATTTCATTAATTAGATTAGTTTATTATGGTTGTATTTATAGTATGTAATTCCTTTTGGCTAGATTTTTGCCGTACTTAGTCAGAAAGTCGAGGAAAAGACATTCTTACTGATTGATTGAGCTTGGTTTGAGGTAAGTGACCTGTCTGACCTTGTGTGGGAAACATTCCCTTAGGATTTGGTACTGTTGTGATACTTTTGTGGTATGTGAGTGCCGTGTACGCGAGATGACGAGTGGGTACACAGGCTAATTATTATAAAACCTAGTTTTTACTAAGTAATAACCTGTTACATCTTAATTAAGTTATACCAGCATGTGTAGTTATCATGTTAGCATAATATCGCATGTCTACGTGTCTTAATTGCTTATTTGAAACATGTACAACATGCTTAGTTGATTTCCTGTTTTCCTTGACTTGTATTTCGTCATAAATGGTAGGATTGCATTCTTGTAATTGTTGTTTCCATCGATTTTGAGTTGTGTGTTTATTTTTGGGACTACGAGGCAGTACCTCAGGAGATCCCCTGTCGCATATTTAGTTTTGGGACTACGAGACGGTACCTCGAAAGATCCCCATGCATATTTACTTTTGGGACTATGGGGTGGTACCTCAGGAGACCCCCTTGGGACTACGAGGCGATACCTCGGGAGATCTCCTGTTGAGCATTTACTTTCGGGACTACGAGACGGTATCTCGAGAGTGCCCCTGTTGTTTATCCATATGTGTTGTGTTGTTATCTTTCTGTAGTTTCTCCTCGTTAAATTTTCAGTCTCTTATTACATTGCTATATTTTTCTGCCTTAAATAATTATATACTAGTAGGGCCCTCACCTGACCTCGTCACTACTCTACCGAGGTTAGCCTTGACACTTACTAGGTACCGTTGTGGTGTACTCATGCTACTCTTCTGTACATGTTTTGTGCGTAAATCCAGGTACCTCCTACCAGTCCCACTATTAGTTGCGTACTTGTTGCTGCTCTGGAGACTTCAAGGTATATCTGCCACCGTCCGCAGACCTCGGATTCCCCCTTTATCCCTTTCATGTTGTTCCTCCTTTATTTCTTCTAGTTACTGATATATAGAAACAGTTAGAGACGGATTCTTAGAACTTGTGACTTGTGATTGCCAGGTTTTGGGAATATTGTTATACTCGAGTTGTTGGTTACTTGTACATGCCGAGCAACATTTTTCCATTATATAGTTATCTGATTTAAATTAGTTGTTGATTCTGTCTTTATTTTTGATTTTTTCGCAATTGTTAGGCTTACCTAGTCGTAGAGACTAGGTATCGTCACGACGTCTTATGGAGGGAGAAGTGGGTCGTGACCGGGTTCTTCAAGAAAGAGTTCAAGAGTAAAAGGGTTGCTCCAATTTCTTTCATTATCACTTATTTGATCTTATTAGGCTGTAAATATTGTCCAAAAATGTGGTTTGGAATGTGAGAAAATAGTTTTTCATCCAAGAGGAAGTGACATTGTGGGAAATTTATTAACCACTTCACTTCGACTACTCTTTTTAACCCTGGACGGAGATTCTACAAATGTCCAAAACCAGAAGTAAGTGATTATTATTATTAAGTTTTGTCGTGTTTAAGTTTTTTTTATAATTTAATGAATTATTTCCCTTTGATTTGTTTGAATTGTATTTTGGTTTTACATGATGCTTCATGTGGTTATTGGGAATGGGCAGATGATCCTATTCCCGATAGAGCGCTCGTTGTAATCAACAATTTAAGGTCTCAGTTGAATGCGGCAAATGTTAAAATCAGTACTTTGAAGTCGTCGTTGTATAATGTTAAAATTGAAAAGGATAAATTGAAGAGGAAAATGACCGTCGTGAAGGCAAGAAACCATGTTCAAGTGACTAAATTAGAGGAGTAAATTCTCAAGATGAAGATTTTCATTATCATTTTATGTACCCTTTGTGTTGGAATTTTAGCTGCTAGGGTAATGAATTGAACATGAATAACAAAGGGGCAGTCATATACACATCCATCTCTTACCAGTCATATTTTGCTTCAGGTATATCCTTGAAGCTCATACCCTTATACAGTTCCTTATAATTATCCAAACATGGCATAATCTCTCATTTCTTTTGACTAGCAAATGTTTGTAAGTCATCACTATTATACTCTACCTCTCTAGAATTAGAATCAGATTCATAATCACTACAATCAGTACCAACTTCATTTGATATTGGATAAGACTCAGAATGATGGACTATGTTAGTCACATTAATAAATTGCTCACACTCATCTACAATATAGAAATGAAGAGTCTTGAATTCATCATAGATTAGACACAACATATGCCTTATAATAACATCATTCTCAATTTCATAATAATTACGAGATGGACCATTCACAATAAGTTCTTGAACACCTACATTTCCTAACTCACTAGTTTTTAAATCCACTAGATATTTGTACGATAGAAGTTCGGAATCATAACCTCTCTTGATATGGGACAACTTCTTTGAATACAAGACGTGTGAGCTTGTGATCCAGTCCCCACCATAATTCAAGATTAGGTCCACCAATGACATCCTTAATATTCTGTAAAACGTTAATAAAATAATAAAGAATCATAAATGGGACAACAAAAATTTAAATAACATAAACAATATTGATAAAAAATAATAACTAAGCAATTAAAAATTCAAAATTATAAAGCATGTATGGATTTAGGGGAACACATACATATGTAACAACCAGGGAACCATAAATAATTCAAATAGTAAAGGTCCACTAATACTAAAATATTCACAAATTTTAGTTGTGAGGGAACAACATTCAACACACCCAACACAGACATGTGCCAGACAAGAAACGACTAAAAAGAACAAGTGAAACCCCACATTTTCATATCTCACCAACTTTAATGCTTAAAAAAATCAAAGACATATGCCAGCACGGACAAAAACCACATAAATCCAGCACAAACAAAACCAAAACAAGACATATCACAAAAGTTTATACGAAATAAAAAAATAAAAAATAATCCATACTATATTGTTAACCATCGATAATCCTAACAGAAAAAAACTAAAACTAAACATGCAAAGACATTCTACACAAGAAAATAAGAAAAAAGGTCAGAAAATAACATCTTAAACTAAGACATAAGAATACAAAATATATTAAAGCCCCAAAACGATTGAACATAAAACTCTAATAATAAACTAAGACAGATACACATAGAAGGAGATAAGCAAGCGAAACTACACGGATTAAACATACCTTTTCAGAAAAATGATTCTTGAATTGGCAGCATCGACTAACAGTAAGTAGTGTGTCTTAATAACCCTAATTTGGTCTCGTTGGTCGAAGGAAGGGAAAGAGAGAACCAATGTGTTGGGGATCTTTTTTAATTAAAATATCGGATGGGTCGGATAAAGTTATCCGGTCGGTGGGTTAATTTAAAAATAAGGGGCGAGTTTAGTTCATCCAGTAAAAGGCTGACACGTGAATATTTTTATTTTAAAATTAGGAGTAGACAGCAGAGGGGAATTTTAATCTCGGCACAAACGATAATGACTATTTTAATTAAACAGTAGAAGGGGGCATACATATGACTTAATTTAGCTAGTAGAGGGACATATATGAACCTTTTCAGTATATTTTAACTATAGTTAAGTGACAAAAATATATGCGCAAAAATATTATTATGCATAACAATTAATTTGATATAAATATTAAATGTGAATAACTCTACTATCAAAAAATTACCAGTTATGTCTCCCGTAAGCAAAATAGTATAAATATTGGCTGATTCATACAATATTATTAATATTAGGCAAATACTAACAATATTAGCCAATTAGCTATTTGTAGCTAAAAATGTTAATTTTTTGCTTCCTTTTGAGTGGGTGTTGTTGGAATAGATTGCGTACATCTTAAAGAGTTCAATCTCAGTTTTAGAATGATTTGATAGAATTTTGAATTGAAAATTCGAAGTAGAAAATGAAGACGAAAAAAGATGATATGTGTAACATTATATATCATTTGTGCATCACATATGTATCATATATATATCCATGTATACATGTATGTGAGATACATGCGTGATACATGTTTGACATATGTGTCGCAGAAAAAAAAATTCAAACTCAATTTTAACTACGAATTATGATATCAAATCGGCCCAAATCCCCCTGCTCAAATTTTGTATAATGCCTCAATATATATGTCTTCAACGAACTCCAACCATACCTATTGAAAAAGTTAATTTTTGCCTATTTTTTTAAATATTTTATATCATTGGTAATGAAGTTTGACTCCAAACTAGTCTAATCCGTCTTCAAACTTCGCCAAATTTTATAGGCAAGATACATAAAGACCCCATTAAACTTGTCCAAAAAATAAGTTTGAACACTTAAACTAAACGGGTGACTTTGTACCTCCCTAAACACATTGTGAGTGAATTTTGTTCCATCCTCCATAACACCAGGCCAGTTAAAGAGTAACGAGTGTGAGCCACGCTATTTCTGGTGATGCCACATCATTAATGAAGTTTGCCATTTTAATGACCCGGTCCATCACTACTAAACCCACCCGATTAAAATACCCGACCTACTTTGTTTAATTTTTACCCTAGTTTTCTAACCCCGATCTCATTTCTTTCTAAACACAACAAGGAATGGTCTGATAAACTCAAAACCTAGTGTAGATTTTATCACGACCCAATTTTACCTATAGGTCGTGATGGCGCCCAACACTACGGCTAGGCAAGCCAACTTAATAAATTAAGTATTCATTGACAAAATTTAAAACCAATAGAAATAATAAAATCCAAATTCTACTAATGTGTATGCCAAGACCTGGTGTCACAAGTGTATGAGAATCTAGTAGATTATACAAAACCTCAAATATTGTCTGAAATAAAAATAGACAGAATGAAAAATACAAAGAGCGACATTAGTAGCTGCAGAACGGATCACAGAAACAACTCACCACTATGCTCCTGGATAATGTAGGTGTAAGACGATAGGTCCCCCACTAGTACTTGCCTCAGTTCATGCACAAAAAGTGCAGCAAGTGTAGTATGAGTACGTAAACAACGTGTACCCAGTAAGTATCAAGCCTAATCTCGAAGTGGTAGAGACGAGATGGCCGACTTTCACACTCACTATGGGTCAATAATAATAATTGAAATACAACTAGGATATTTAAATCAGCATGATTTACAGAATTTAAAATAATTTATTTAATCAGCGAAAATAATCAAATTTCTTCAAATGCAACAATTCTCAATATATTAATTAAATTCCTTCAATTCAAATAATTTTCAATTTTTCAATTAAATATCATTTACAGGAATAACAATTAATTCTTTAACAAGCAAGAATAATAATTCATTAAATTTCAAGGATGTTTTAATTTATCAACTAGCTTTGCAAGCTGAAATAAGCTATTAAAGTATCGTGTAATTATTATTATTATTAAGCACGATTTCTGTCGATGACGTACGGCCCGATCCAGAGTATCGTGTTAAAATTGTATTTTTATAAAAATCTAGATTTTTCACCTAAACCCTTGATTTCTAAGATTTACTAGTTATAATCTACCCATAATCTATGTATTTAACTCAAAGGGTGTAGAATTAACTTACCTCCAAGTTGTTAGTTGAAAACTCCTCACAAAGAGCTCCAAAATCACCCAAGTATGGAAGAAAATGGGCAAGAATGGTGAATTCCGGTTCTTTTAAGCTTTCTACCAAACAGGTCTTTCGCACATGCGGAAGTTGGAACGCACCTGCGGAAAAATTCTCGCAGGTACGAGTTTCACTTGCTTGGCCAATTCTCGCATTTGCGCATAAAGCTTCGTACCTGCGCATTCGCAGGTGCGTAAATCGTCCGCATCTGCGGTGAATTGCCCCTTCCCTTTTCCGCTCCTGTGCTCAAAATCTCGCATATGCGAGTGCCGCGCCTGCGAGCTTCCGTCGCATCTACAAATGTCGCACCTGCGACTGGCCAAGCGCAGGTGCGATTCTGACAGTAGCTGGGAGCTTCAGTTTTAGCTCCCAACTTCCAACTTAGTCCGAGCCTCGTCCAATTGACACTCGGGGTCCCCAGGACCCTGCCCAAATATACCAACAGGTTTGAAATCATAAAACGTACTTGCTCGAACTCTCGAAATGTGTAAAACATCATTAAATCTAAGAATCATACCCTAAACAAAATTGATTCAAACTTAAGAATTTCAAGTTCTTCAATTTACTTCTAATGCACCGAAATATACTTAAACTACTCAAAATGACACGAAATTTTGCGTGCAAGTCTTAAATCATTATACAGAACTATTCCCAAGCTCGGAATTCCAAACGGACTTCAATTACTCAAAATCCTACTCCAAACCAAATTTAAAGAATTTTAAACCTTCAAATAGTTGATTTCTACTATTAAGCGTCAAAACGCTATCGGGTTATCAAAAACCGGATTCGGACATACGCCCAAGTCAAAAATAACCATATGAACCTATTGGAACCATCAAATCCCGATTCTGGGGTCGTTTTCGTAAAATGTTGACCGAAGTCAAATTTGGCCTTTTAAGGCTAACTTAAGGAACCAAGTGTTCCGATTTCAACCCAAACGCTTCCAAATCCCGAACCAACCATCCCCGCAAGTCAATAATCATTAATATCACATACGGGAAATTTTATTTTAGGGAACGGGTTTCTAAAAGTTAAAATGACCGGTTGGGTCATTACATTCTCCACCTCTTAAACAAATGTTTGTCCTCAAACGGGTTTAGAATAATACCTGGAGTGCTGTGGATATTTGCTCTGCATGTCCTCGTCGGCCTCCCAAGTCGCTTCCTCGACCGGTTGGCCCCTCTACTGGACCTTTACTGCAGAAATCCTCTTGGACCTCAAGTGGCGAACTTGTTTATCAACAATGGCAAATGGCTCTTCTTCATAACCAAAACTCTTATCTAGCTGAACTGTGCTNCTACAGAAATCCTCTTGGATCTCAACTGGCGAACCTGTTTATCAATAATGGAAATTGGCTCCTCTTCATAACCCAAGCTATTATCTAGTTGAATTGTGCTGAAGTCTAACATATGTGATAGGTCAGCATTATACTTCCGAAGCATAGATACATGAAAAATTAGATGAACTCTCGATAGTCTGGGAGGCAATGCAAGCTCATAAGCAACCTCCCCAACTCGTCTCAACACCTCAAATGGGCCTATAAATCTTGGGCTCAACTTGCCCTTCTTCCCGAATCTCATAATTTCCTTCATCGGCGAAACCTTCAAGAGAACTTTTTCAACAACCATAAATGATATATCACGCGCTTTCTGATCCGCGTAACTCTTCTGTCTGGACTGTGCTGTACGAAGTCGCTCCTAAATCAACTTTACCTTTTCCAAGGCATCCCTCACCAAATCAGTACCATATAACGTAACCTCACCGAGTTCAAACCATCCGATAGGTGAACGACATCGACGGCCATAAAGCCTCAAATGGAGCCATCTCGATGCTGGATTGATAACTGTTATTATAAGCAAACTCGGCCAAAGGCAAGAAACGATCCCACTGACCTCCAAAGTCAATCACACCTGCCCTGAGCATATCCTCTAAAATATGAATTGTCCACTCTGACTGCCCGTCGGTCTGCGGATAAAAGGCTATGCTGAGCTCTACACGGGTCCCCAACTCACTCTGTACTGCTCTCCAGAAATGTGAAGTAAACTGAGGACCTCTATCTGATATTATAGAAATTGGCACACCGTGCAACCGAACTATCTCTTGAATATAAATCTGGTCCAACCTCTCTGAAGTATACGTAGTCACAACAGGAATAAAATGTGCCGACTTGGTCAACCTGTCAACAATCACCCAAACTGCATCAAACTCCTCAAGGTCCACGGTAACCTAACTACAAAGTCCATAGTGATGCGTTCCCATTTCCATTCCGGTATAGTCTTCTGCTGAAGTAGGCCACCTGGCCTCTGGTGCTCATATTTAACTTGATGGCAATTTAGACACCTAGATACATACTCAACTATGTCCTTTTTCATTTGTCGCCACCAATAATGTTGCCTCAAGTCACGATACATCTTCGTAGCACCTGGATGAATAGAATACCGAGAACTGTGTGCCTTCTCCAGGATCTTTTTCCTTAGTTCATCCACATTAAGAACACACAGACGATCCTAGAGTCGCAGAACACCATCTGCACCAATAGTGACTTCCTTGGCACCACCTCGTAGTACCATTTCTTGAAGAACCATTAAGTGTGGGTCATCATACTGGCAAGCCTTGATTTGATCAAATAGTGAAGACTGAGCTACAACACATGCAAGAACTCGGTTGGGCTCTGAAATATCTAATCACATAAGTTTGTTGGCCAAGGACTGGATATCCAAAGCTAATGTCCTCTCTTCAGCTGAAATGAAAGCCAAACTACCCATACTCTCCGCCTTTCTACTCAGGGAATCTGCAACTACATTTGCTTTACCTGGATGATATAGGATAGTAATATGATAATCTTTTAGTAATTCCAGCCATCTGCGATGCCTTAAATTTAAGTCCCTCTGCTTGAACAAATGCTGCAAACTGTGATGATCAGTATAAACTTCACAGGACACCCCATAAAGATAATGCCTCCAAATCTTAAGAGCGTGAACAATCGCAGCTAACTCCAAATCATGTACAGGATAATTCTGCTCGTGGGGCTTCAACTGACGTGAAGCATATGCAATAACTCGCCCTTCCTGCATTAATACACAACCTAAACTAACGCGTGAAGCGTCACAATATACTGTATACATCCCCGAACTGGAAGGTAACACTAACACTGGTGATGTAGTCAATGATGTCTTGAGTTTCTAAAAGCTTGACTCACAATCATCGGACCATCGGAACTGAACACCCTTCTAGGTTAGTTTGGTCAAAGGTGCTGCAATAGATGAAAAACCTTCCACGAACCGATGATAATAACCCGTTAAACCCAGAAAACTCTTGATCTCAGTCGCCGAAGTGGGACGATGCCAATTCTGAATTGCCTCAATCTTTTTGGGATCAACTTTAATACCTTCGCCCGATACAATATGTCCCAAATATGCTACAGACTCTAGCCAAAACTCACATTTAGAGAACTTAGCATATAGCTTTTGTTCCCGCAATGTCTGAAGCACTACTCTCATATGCTGCTCATGTTCCTCCTTGCTGCGCGAGTAGATCAAAACGTCATCAATGAAGACAATGACAAACGAATCAATATATGGCATGAATACCCTGTTCATTAGATCCATAAACGCTGCTGAGGCATTCGTTAAACCAAAAGACATTACCAGAAACTAATAATGACCATATCTAGTATGAAAAGCAGTTTTCAGAACATCCGAATCTCGAATCTTCAATTGATGATACCCCTACCTCAAATCGATCTTAGAGAACACCCTAGCACCCTGCAACTGGTCAAATAGATCATCAATACGTGACAACGAGTACTTGTTATTAATAGTAACTTTGTTCAATTGGCGATAAACAATACACATTCGCATTGTTCCATCCTTCTTTTTCACAAATAATACTGGTGCACCCCAAGGCGATTCACTCGGTCTGACGAACCCTTTGTCTAGTAACTCTTCAAGTTGTTCTTTCAATTCTTTCGGAGCCATGCGATACGGTGGGATAGATATAGGTTGAGTATCTGGAGCCAAGTCAATACAGAAATCAATATCACGATCATGTGGCATACCTGGAAGATCCGAAGGAAATACAACGAAGAGCTCCCGAACTATTGGCACTGAATCAATAGGTGGAGTCTCTGCAGTAGTATCCCGAACATAGGCTAGATAAGCCAAACAACCCTTCTCAACCATGTGTTGAGCCTTTATAAAAGAAATAACCCGATTAAATGAACTAACCGACGAACCCTTCCACTCCAGCCTATGCAAAGATGGAATATCCAAGGTAACAATTTTGGCATGACAATCTAAAATAGCATGATATGGAGATAATCAGTCCATACCCCGAATAATTTCAAAATCGATCATCTCAAGCAATAAGAGATCTGCTCTAGTTTCATAACCAGAGAATGTAATAATACAGGACCGGTAGATCCGGTTCACAATAACAGAATCGCCTACAGGAGTGGACACATAAACATGAGTACAAGGACTCACAAGAAACACCCAGGAATTAAGCAAATAGAGACGACACATATGAATACGTGGATCCTGGGTCAAATAATACTGAGGCATCTTTGCCGCAAATAGAAATAATACATGTAATCATAGCATCTGAGGCCTCTGCATCTGGTCTAGCCGGAAAAGCATAGAACCGAGCTAGAGCGCCATCTGACTGGCTTCTGCCTGGCTGACCTCCACCTCTAGGACGACCCCTACCCACCTGTCCTCCACCTCTTGGTGGTCGGACTGCTGGTAGAGCAACTGGTCCGGTAAGCATAGGCTGCTGACCCTACTGTACTGGTCTACCCCGAAGCTTGGGGCAAAACCTTCGCATATGACTGGGATCCCCGCACTCGTAACAACTCTTCGGTGCGATGGGCTGGTGACTAAGTGCCTGGCCCTGGGGACCTAAATCCCCACTGGGAGGACCCTGAATAGCTGGTGGGCGGTAAGAACTCTCTGGTATATCACTGAGATAAGGTAACACTGGAGCACCTCGAGGAGGTGGTGGTGCTGGATATGGGGGTCTGCTTGACTCCCCCCTCATGAACTGACCTCTGCTCCCAGACAGGGCACCTCTAAACTCCCCAGTGTATCTGAACCGCTTATCTCTCATAATCCTCTCTCGGCTCCGCTGACGCACACCATCAATCCTCCGATCTATCTCCATAACTTGCTCATAAGAAGTACCCATCTCAACCTCTCGAGCCATAGTGGCCTGAATACCTGTATGTAAACCAGCTACAAACTTCCGCACTCTCTCCGCCTTAGTAGGGAGTATCATAAGTGCATGGCGAGATAATTCAGAAAACCTCGCCTCATAATCAGTCACTGACATATGATCCTGCTGGAGCTGCTCAAACTGAAACCGCAACTCGTCCCTCTGGGAGGGTGGAATATACCTGTCCAGGAAAATACGGGTGAACCTGTCCCAAGTCATGGGAGGAGAATCTCTTGGTCTGCCAAGAACATAAGACTGCCACCATCTACGGGCTCTACCCTCTAGCTGAAAAGTAGCAAAGTCTACCCTATGAGACTCCAATATCCTCATGTTGTACAGTCTATCCTCGCACCGATCAATGAAGTCTTGTGGATCCTCATGTCGCTCACCCCCAAAGGCAGGAGGATGTAGTCTAGTCCATCTGTCCAATAATTTCTGAGGATCGACGGCTACAGCTGGCCTGGGCTCAAGTGTAACTGCTGCCACTGGCTGGGCTCCACCCATGGGTAGTGTACCCTGGGTTTGATATACAGCAGTTGCCTGTCCATGAGCCTGCGCGGTAGGGGTTTGTGCTCCTCCGCCCGCCTGAGATGTGGCTGGGTCTGCCGGAAATAAACCGGCCTGAGTCATATTGTCCATGAACCGCAGCATACGACCCATGACATCCTAAAATTCCGGTACAGATGTGAAATCCACAGGAGCTGGCTCTGCCATAGGCACCTCACCCTGCTCCTCAATAATGGGATTCTCTGCTGGACCCACTCGTAGCATAACTGGAACAGTCCTGGGACGTCCTCGCCCTCTACTATGAGCCGGAGCCCTCCCTCGGCCTCGGCCTCTGCCTCGGCCTCTAGCAACTGGGGGAGTAGCTCTTCCCTGGTCTGGAACTTCATTCGAGCGCGTTCTCACCATCTGAGAGAGAATAAGAGAAGGATATTTAGTACTACATTAATTGCACGACAGAATATGAAGAAAGATAGTTTCCTAACACCCTATAGCCTCTCGAAGATAAGTACAGACGTCTCCGTACCGATTCGCAAGACTCTATTAGGCCTACTCATAACTTGTAAGACCTACGTGAACCTAGTGCTCTGATACCATGTTATCACGACCCAATTTCACCTATAGGTCATGATGGCGCCCAGCACTACGGCTAGGCAAGCCAACTTAATAAATTAAGTATTCATTGACAAAATTTAAAACCAATAGAAATAATAAAACCCAAATTCTACAAATGTGTGTGCCAAGACCTGGTGTCACAAGTGTATGAGCATCTAGTAGATTATACAAAAATCTCAAATACTGTCTGAAATAAAAATAGACAGAATGAAAAATACAAAGAGAGACACTAGTAGCTGCAGAACGGATCAGAGAAACATCTCACCACTATG
>AWOL01S0003276.1:0-11451 GCA_000715115.1 Nicotiana otophora | reverse complement strand
TGCCGAGGGACGTGCGGCGCGATCCATAGATGCATCTATCCCGCCGAGGCGTTCGGCCCGCTCCACAAGAAAGGAGGACATTTTTTATGTACCTCGGAAGGAAAGTATATTTATTATGAGATAAATTCGGGAGGAAGAACAATTTCTTTTAATAATTAATTGATTTAAACATAAAATCAATTATATAAAATTTTTATCCTTTAATATCTTTATCTAACAATTCACAATATATTAATATATATATTAATTTAATATTAATAAATCAGGAAATACAATTTACACAAGTAAGTCATGCTTTGAGTCCTAAACTACCCGAACTTTAGCATTTATAGTAGCTATGCACGGACTCTCGTCACCTCGTGCGTACGTAGCCCTCACAATTAGCAATAATTATTCAATTTAATCCTTATGGGGTAATTTTTCCCTCACAAGATTAGACAAGAGACTTACCTCGTCTCAAAGTCCACTTTTCGATTATTGCATCGCGTAAAATTCTCGATTCAATGCCGAAAAATTCGAAACTATCCAAAAGTTATATAAAATAATTAATATATGTTCAATAATTCGAAATTCATCTATTAAATAAATTGCCCTATCCAAAATGGTAAAATTTCTAAAATTTACTCTGGGCCCACGTGCCCGGATTCCAAAATTTTTTGGATGAAAATGTTACGCATAATCTCAAAAACTCAAATATATAATTTTTATCCAATTCCATAACCATTTTCGTGGTTAAAATCTCATTTTTATAAAAATCTAGTTTTTTCACCTAAACCCTTGATTTCTAAGATTTACTAATTATAATCTACCCATAATCTATGTATTTAACTCAAAGGGTGTAGAATTAACTTACCTCCAAGTTGTTAGTTGAAAACTCCTCACAAAGAGCTCCAAAATCGCCCAAGTATGGAAGAAAATGGGCAAAACTAGTGAATTCTCGTAGATTGCCCCCTTCCTTTTTTTGCTTCTGCGCTCAAAATCTCGCATATGCGAGTGCCGCGCCTGCGAGCTTCCGTCGCATCTGCGAATGTCGCACATGCGACTGGCCAAGCGCAGGTGCGATTCTGACAGTAGCTGGGAGCTTCAGTTTTGGCTCCCAACTTCCAACTTGGTCCGAGCCTCGTCCGCTTGACATTCGGGGTCCCCGGGACCCCGCCCGGACATACCAACAGGTTTGAAATCATAAAACGTACTTGCTAGAACTCTCGGAACGTGTAAAATATCATCAAATCTAAGAATCATACCCTAAACCAAATTGATTCAAACTTAAGAATTTTAAGTTCTTCAATTTACTTCCAATGTGCCGAAATATACTTAAACTACTCGAAATGACACGAAATTTTGCGTGCAAGTCTTAAATCATTATACAGAACTATTTCCAAACTCGAAATTCCAAACGGACTTCAATTACTCAAAATCCTACTCCAAACCAAATTTAAAGAATTTTAAACCTTCAAATAGTAGATTTTTACTATTAAGCGTCAAAACGCTCCCGGGTTATCAAAAATCCGGTTCGGACATACGCCCAAGTCCAAAATCACCATACGAACCTATTGGAACCATCAAATACCGATTCTGGGGGTCGTTTTCTCAAAATGTTGACCGAAGTCAAACTTGGCCTTTTAAGGCTAACTTAAGGAACCAAGTGTTCCGATTTCAACCCAAATGCTTCCAATCCGAACCAACCATTCCCGCAAGTCAATAATCATTAAAAGCACAAAAATTTTATTTTACGGAACGTAGTTTTAAAAGTTAAAATGACCAGTTGGGTTATTACAGATTTCCCCCCAAATCTCGTCGATTAGAGCGTAGATACTGCACATTGGTGGTTTCTCTTGTAGGATCATCATCTTCCATGCAAAGCCTAACTAAGTTAGTTGACCACATTATGTGCAAAATAGTAAATCAGAGAAAAACCCTCAAATAAGAAGAAATTCGAACCACTCAAAAAAAAGCCCTTATAGGATTTGATTTTTTCCGAAATTTCATATCTTGGCCATAAATTGTAACTAATTGAAGGAGAGGGGGATTTAGGGTTCTTGAAAAAGATAAGAAGAATTGGATTGGGTAATTTAATTTTATCGTTGGGGTCTCTTTATAAAATAAATGTAATTTTAAAATAATTTCCTTTTTTTTTAAATTTAATTTTATCCATTAAATTTAGTGTAAAACATGCTCATAAATGATATGATGCCACGCGCTGGGTCTGGTGTCATGAAGGATGAAACAAAATTCACTCACAATGTGTTTAGAGGGTAAAAAGTCACCCGTTTAGTTTAAGTGTTCAAACTTATTTTCTGGACAAGTTTAATGGGGTCTTTATATATTTTGCCAATTTTATATATTGCCTCATCTGTGTGTTTTCAATGAATCATAATAATACCCATTGAAAAAAAAATATTTTTTCGCCTATATTTTTGAATGTTGAATATCATTGTTAATTTTTGTTGGCTATTTTTGATGGCATAACTAAAATTGCTAGTTGTTGGTAAATAGTACTATCTTTTTTGATACATTACTGTAATATTTCCTAATTGTTTCTGCGTTCTATTTCATATAAATAAGTATATAAATTCTTGTATAATTTGTACAACTATTATTTATGACGAGCAAGAAAAAAGACAACCAACTATCTATTTGGAGTATTAATGCTGAACTTTAGCCACGTGTTATAATACCCTTGCATCAAACCGAAAGTGAACAGATTGCTTGTTTTTTCAAAAAAAAAGAAAAGAAAAAAAAGGAACCAAAAAGAAAGAAAAGAGAAAAAGAATAGATTTCTTCGTTTTGTTCTACTTTTATTTTTGTTTTCCTTTTAATTTATATCTTAAGGCGGCAAGGTAGGGGGGGGGGGGGGGGTTAGGTGGGGCATCTATAATAAGATTCTTGTACGTATTCCACATCGGCTTCGTTCCCCGGTTCGTTCGAGGTCTCTCGCTTGAATCAGCATAATTCTCCAGAATATATTTACATTAGGTGAAACTAGCTAGTAGAGTACATATATTTCTCCATTTTTCTTCTTCTTTTATTGCTATCTTTATTAGGCGATGGCTGCAGTTGTGGAGTTTGAGGGTCAGCAACTCGTGAATGACATCTTAGATCTATCCATTCAAGACCAGGTAATAATGGGGGTTTTTACTATGTTCTTTTTGTTCTTTTTTACATTTTCGTTTACATTTTGTCTTATTTGATTAGTATAATGATCGCAAATGCATTTCAATTGAAAATATTATGTGGATACAATGATTTTGAAGTAATAGCGTCCTAAAGTGTGTTTTCTTATGGTATGTCGTTGTTGAATGAACTTTATGGTTTCGAGTTTGAAATTCTACCAATTTAGTGGGTTCGAGTCTGAAATTCTACCACAGCCCATTTGATTTATTGTGTTTGAGATTCAAAATTTTGTACTTGTTTATTGGAATTTTGAACACATACAAGGTTTGAGCCAACAGACGCAGATCCAGAATTCAAACTCCACGTTCAATATTTAATGTTCTTAGCATTGAACCACTTATATTTTAAGTTATAAGTTTATAGCTATTATTTGTTGTAGTTTTAGTGGAATTTTACACATAAATTTATGCTCACGCGTGAAAAGTACGAGGTTCAATTGAATTCGGTAACATAACATTGGATGCACCCCTGTGAGTCAAAGTTACTGGATGAACCCATAACATGTATGCTAGGTCCGCCCCTGTTGAATAAGCTGGATATTTGATTAATAGGATTTTGCCATTATCTGTTGATACTTGATAGGTAGTGTTACTCACGGTAATATGGTCCTTCTCCAAATCATTGTTGAGGAGTTTTGCTAAATTTTGAAAATAGTTCATGCTTTATCTTTTGAAAATAGTTCATTAGCAATATGGTATCTTCCTTGTTCTTAGATTGATGTTACCACCTGCGCTTGATTGCTATTTTTCGCTTCACTTTTCTTAATATCTTGATGTTGTTACTGCTTATTGCCACTGCTTCTTTTTTATCTTTTCTTGAGCCTAGGGTAGGGGTGAGGTATGCGTACACATTACCCTTCCCATATATCACTTGTGGAAATTCACTAGGTTTATTGTTGTTGTCGGAACTACTTGTGTATAGGGGTAAATAGAGATTCTTGGTGTAACTTTCTTTTGGCACCCATAAAATAGATTTATTGGTTGCACCCAAGGGCGTGACTTAGTGGTCAATGAAGTGAGTTGAGAATCATGAGTTCTCAGGATCAGATCCCATCAGAGACAAAAACATTAGGTGATTTCTTTCCTTGTGTCCAAGCCTTGGTGAACAGAGTTACCTAGTACATGTTGATGGTGGGAGGTAGCAGGTACATGTTGTTGATGGGAGGTAGATGGTGGGAGGCACCTGATACTTGTTGCTGGTGGGAGGTGTGCATAAGCTAGCCCTGAAACCACGGTTATAAAAGAAACATATTTATTGGTTAGTCCTAGTAATGGGAGCTAAGGATTTGGTGGAAACAATTGATTGAAGTCTGTTAATGTGATTAAATATTTCTACGTGTTTCTACATATAGAATAAATTCTATGAATTCTGGTTTAGTTTTATGTAACGAGGGGGCTACAAAGGAAGATTTAGAAATGTCAGGAAGATAACCAAATGATGAAGAACCAAAAGAAGATTTGAAATTCAAAACTAATATTGAGAAAAGATTGTTGCGTGCTATTCTGAAGCAGGAAAGAAACCCCATTTGGAAAATGAGAACCTATCTGAAAAGGAAAAAGCGGACAAAAATGTCAAATTGAAAACTCATTAGTAAAAGTTGAATCGACCTAAAAGGCTTGGCTCCTACAATGGTTACAAGCATAGCCTGAACCTCGTGGTACCACATTATATCATTTTGTGTTAGTTTCTGCATCGTGGAGTTGCAGTGGTTGGATTTATTTAATCCGTTCTGTTTATCATATGGCTGGATTTTCAGGCTTACAGCTGTGTTGTTTGAATACACGATACATTTAATCTGATTGATATGGATTTTGATTTTCAGACTAACATGAAGAGCATATCTGAGGAAAATCACGAAGTTGGGTGCGAGAGTAATCATCATGGTTTGTGTGCTATCTGTTTGAATAAGATATTGCTTCAAGAAACTGCTCTTGTTAAAGGTTGCGAGCATGCTTACTGGTTTGTATATACAACCAATCTCTTCCATCTATTTACTGCCATTTTGATCACCAGATGCTCCTGATAGGATCCTATTCAATTTACTGTTTTTAATAAATTGGTCGCATAAAGTTTGTCCACAGCTAATTGTTCTACACTTTTTTGTTAAATCTACTGCAATTTGATCTGCTTGCCTTTGATAGGATCCTAATTCAATTTACTCCTACATATATACATTTCACCTAACTATATATCTAGAAGGATAAAATTGCTGTTTTCTGTTATTTATGGTTATCAAATTGGCAGTTAATGGATGGTAAATGAACCGCGAAAGAAAGAAAGTTACGTGCAAGGGATAGTTACTTGAAGAAATTTGTTTGCATTTTTGGTCAGCTTATGCTATGAAACCTTTTGCTTTTTTATATTGGTGAGCAAAGGAAGGAAAATGAGGATATATTTTCATTCCCATTCGTCCAAAATTTTATTTTTCTTGTGGGTGGGTGGGGTTGGGTGGGTTGCAGGACTAATGATTTTCTGGCGCTTTTCTCTTACTCCTTGGTAGTCAGCAGAAAGCTCTCTTACTCTGAACCACAATATATTCTGTTTCACTGGTTCGTATTAACAATCCTTTTGTCGATGTTGGAAGATTTGGTTCAACTTATGATTGATTTTTGTACATCAAACTGGACGGTTCTCTATTTTAGTCTGTGTTAGGTTCTACAAGCTTACTTGTTAAAAGAACAAAGGATTAAATCAGTTGGGTTTTAGTGTGAATGTGACAAACTTCATTAGTGTCTCCTTATCTTGTTATGACCTGATCAGTGTTTTTATGACATAATAATGATCTTATAGGGTTTGAATTAGTCTCTAAGCTTTGGGTCTTTTGCAAGTCTTTTCTTTTTTCAGAGCAAGTCCATTCTTGTAATAGTGGAAATGTCTCAACACTAATATGTACTATCTCCTTACTTTGGTGTTCAGTGTGACATGCATCCTTCGGTGGGCAACCTACAAAAAGGAACCAGCATGCCCTCAGTGTAAACATCCATTTGAGTTTCTCCACGTTCATCGCTCACTAGATGGAAGGTAATTGATTAGTTTTGGCTAAAGTCCTTATCTAAATATTTGTTATACATGATAATGCAAATAATATGCCAATGTGGTAGTCTATGTTGCTTGGACTCTCCGAAAATGTTGCCGGTTGCGTGTCGGATCCCCTAAAAATAGTATATTTTTGGAGGATCCGATACGGGTGCGGCATCATTTTGGAGATTCTGTGCAACATAGGTGGTAGTTGATATACATTCTTTTTCGAGTGTTTGAACGAGTATAAAACCATGTGCACAATTCTTTTATTTTCTTGAACTTGATTGTTTATCTCTGAGATGGTTTAATCGTTGTCATGTTCGCAGGATTTTTTTTATTTCTATGTTTATTTTGGACGTCCCGTAGTTGTGGTTGGTGATTTTTAACCTAACAAATGAAACTTTTTTTCCGACAGCATTCAGGACTACATGTTTGAGGAGAGTGTCTGCCTTCTCCTCAGAGCATCATGGTTCAATCCCTTGATTGTGGAGGAAAAACAAGTCGATGATAACATGGATTATCTTTATGCATATGTGGATGAAGATGAAGAGCTAGAACACTTCTATTTTACTAGTTCATCCCATCTCCGAATAGGCAACCGGAGATGGGGAGACAATGGATATGTCAGGGCAGGAAGGCAAGAAGCAACGTCTGTTCCTCGACCAAATTCCCAGGACTTTGGTGCTGGCTCGTCACGCCAGACTAAGAAGAAAGAGGCTGCTGCTGTTGCTCCTAAAGAAGCTGTAGGCCGGCGTGCAAAGAGGGCACTCAAGCGCGAAGCTGCTGATAAGGCGGCTGCTGAAAAGCACCAGCAGCATTTGGTGAGGTTGAGTCGGACGTGAGTTCTGCTCTATCTCTAACCTATAGATCATGACTTAATGAGTCGCCACTGTACAGTTTCTCGTTTCTCTCGACTGTAAGATAATGACACAGTTTAGATGCTGCATTGACTAAATGGGATGAACCATGTTCATGCCCTGTTATATCCTTTCAGAGATGTAAATTTATGACAATGGGAAAGCAAGCTTCTTATTTCCACCATTAATTTATATGGATTTGTTTTTAATGTTTTAGCTCGCAAAGTGATTGTTTTAGCCATCTAATTTATGTTTACATTTTTGTCTTCTACTAGAATGAATTAAAAGAAACATAATCTATTTATACTATATTAAAAGCACAAAGACACTTAGCGAAAAGTCGTTTGCCTTTTTTATCTTTTAAAAATAAATTTTACATTAGACAAAATTGTAATTTAGTTATTATCCTAATATATAGGACTTTAAATTTTATTAATTTTTTTATTATTAAATCTTTCTTTATTTGAGTTATGTAAGAAGTGCTAATATTAAGGACTTTAAAGTAGATATTATTTGGGAAAATAGAAGTAATATTACGTTTCTTTTCCTTGTATATCCGACGGCAATTTCAATGGAAATATATTTCACATTCATTCTTCTTATATTGGGGAACTTATAATTCTAATAAGATATACTACTAAAAGTAAGAGATTTGGTACCTAACTAAATATATATTTTAATTATTAAATATAATTTTTAAATATTACGCAAATTGACAAAGAGAATAATATATTGTTCAAATAGGAAAAAAAATCGAAAATAATTTGTATCTTCTATCATTTGCACGTACATATGTCAATATATATATATATATATATTAAAAAATACGTAAATATTATTAAACAATGTGTTTGAGTTATTGAATAAATATTAAAAATTATAAATTCCTAAAAGAAACGAATGTTAATCTCATTAAGCTAGCTCTGTCAATAATTTTAAAAATATTTACGTAATTTTAAAAATTATATATTTATTGATATAGGTACACGCACAAAGCGCGTACCCTAAGACTAGTAAAATAAACATGTAAACTCAGTTGTAATCCTATATAGCACGAGGAGAGATTAAAGTCTCCATATGTTACAGCCCAAGTAAGGTAAAGTGATTCTTCAAGCTCCAGCAACTTTAACTTCTCTCAACTTTTGTGTCTTTGAATTATAAACCTTGAATTCATCCCTCAGAAACAACATATCTCAATCCTTCATAAATTCCACAGGCATATGTTGAATACAAAATCTGTCATTCGAGGTATGTGGAACTATAATTGTCAACATTTTACTCTTTTAACTGTTATTAAATCCATTATTATTCATACATCAAACATCCAAACGACCAAACTGACCATCTTATTATAACGTAGAGGTGGACCTATGTATAGAGAAGAGGGATCATCGGATCCGTTAAACTACAATATTTTAGATATATATGTGCATATATGTTGAAAATGGTTATATATTTTACCTGGAACCCTTAAGATTTCCGCCACCTTCAAATCCTGATTCCGCCTCTGATTATAATGGGTAGAAGATTTTGCCAAGAAAATGCATTCTCCTATTGTAAACAAAGTTGGATTGTCCATCATTAGAGACTGATCATATGGCAGTAATATTTCCTTAAAATTTTTATTTTTTAACACATGTAGAATAAAAATCTTCTGTCATGTTACCTCATACACGGCTTTTCACATTTCACAAATAGCACATAAGACTCGATATCTAAGGGGTAATTTTTCCACTCAAGGTTAGGCAATATACTTACCTCGTTTCGCAACCAATTTCAAGATTCCAATAAACCTTTGCCTCGCGAATCCGTGTCCGAAAGTTTCAAATCTAGTCACAAATAATTCAATACACTCAACACGAATCGCGTGAATTAATTTCATATGAAAATACTAATTTTCCAGCAAAATCCGAAATTTAACTCAAAAATCGCCCGTGGGGCCCACATTTCGGAATCTGAAGAAACTCACAAAATCCGATAACTCATTCAATTACGAGTCCACCCATACCAATTTTATCAAATTCCGATATCGGAGTGACCTTCAAATCTTCATTTTACATTTTTGGAAGAATTTTTCTTCCATAAATTAACGGATTCATGATGTAAATGAGTATGGAATCATGAAATATAATCAATATAGGATAAGTAACACTTACCCCAATGTTTACCTGTGAAAATCGCCCAAACCAAGCTCCCCAACTCTATTTTTGTCAAAAATGGCAGAAAACCCCCGTTTATAGGGTCTCAGCTATTTCAGGCGCTACAGGTGATCAGCTATTTCGGGCGCTACAGGTGACGTGGGGCGCTTCCTGTGGCGCTATTTCCAGTACCTTTAAACATCCCAGCATCAGGGCTAGCGCCCCATGCTACCCTGGGCACTGACGACGATAGAAAATCGTTCCCGACACGGAAATGGGCATAACTCTCTCATACGATGTCCGAATTCAACGATTTTTTTTGTTATGGCTCCAAAATTTCAATACGAATCTAATGCTTTAATTAAAACTGAATTTTGAGCTCATTTTCGTAATGTGATACCACATATTCTTGAAGAATCGATGTCGAAATATCCTAGGTTAAATGCCGAAATATAGCAAATCAAGTCCAATTGACCTCAAATTTTGCACACAAGTCATAATACATCATATGAAGCTATTCAAGACTTCAAATAGTAGAAAGGAGAGTAATAACTCAAATCGACAAGTCGGGTCGTTACAATTGGTCTCTAATTTAGATGAAAATCAAGGAACTCTAAATCCTAGTACTGAAAGACTTACAAAATATGATAAAATGAAGGATCGTGAGGAGTTAGCAAAAATGATTGCTTTGGGTTGTCTACCTTTTTCTTTTGCTTCTTCATCATATCTTATTATGTATGTTCAAAGGATTTATAATCCTTTATTTAAAGGTATCCCTAGAAATACTTGTAGATTTAATATCTTTAGACTTCATGGACAATATTAGACATACATACGTTATTTGTTTGACCACCTTCCTTGTAGAGTTTCTTTAACTTCTGATATTGGCCATACTGTTAATGGAAATGATTATTTGACAATTATATGTCATTGGATATATGACAATTATTATATGCAAAAACGTGTTATCGCTTTTAAATATGATGAAGATCAAAGTCATACTGGTATTTTTATAAGTACTACTATTTGTGAAGTTGTTGCATTTTACAATCTTAATAAAAAAAGTATTGCGTATGTCTTTTGATAATACTTCTAACAATAATACCGCTATTTAAATATTAAGACTACATTTGAAACCACCACTTGACGAAAATTTTCATGTTAGGTGTGCATGTCATGTTTATAATTTAATTGTTAAAAGTGACTTTGATTTATTTTCGACTGCAATTACTCATGTTAGAAGAGTAGTTAGTGTTATTCAAGGAAATAATAGACAATCTAGAATTAGGGAATTTATGACTAAGTGTACCGAACATAACCTTAACCCCAGATTCATGCTAGATGAAATTGTTACTAGATAGAATTATACATACTTATTTTTAAAATGTTGCTACAAATATAGATTGCCGATAACTGAAGTTGCTAATGCACATTATACTGATCCAAACCGTATGTTAACAACTAATACTTGGTAGGCCATTAATGATATTGTTAAAATTTTACATAAATTTTATACAACTACTGTTGAGTTTTTTGGAGCATATTACCCTATTGTTACTATGGCTTTAGTATATATAGCTGAAATTTCTTTTCTACTACCTGAATTTAATATAATTATTATGCAAATATAATTGATGATGTTGCTATTGATGTTACAACCCATGTTTTCGTACGTACGAGTCATCATAAGTCAATTGATGTAAGCTCAGAAATGAACTAATATTTGAAAAGTTTGCAAAGTAAGTTAATCATATTACCTCGGAGGTTACAAATATTGAAGATCATGAACAACAAGTACAAAGATGGTTGGAAGTTTCAGAAGCTAAAGGAATTGAAAACAAATAATGTTTCGTCGAAAGTCGACAAATTGGGAATGTTATAACATGTACTTTTGGAGTGATACCAGGATGTTTAAATTGATAAGTAGGTTATGTTATGAGTTATGTTAGTCGTATGATAGTCGTGTGTTATGTTTTGAAGTCAAGCGAGTGGTGGAACAAAAGTCGATGAAAGTCATCACAAGTTACGTTCATAAGTTTTACAGAAACTTTGGGTCCAATGTAACTGCAATTTTGTCCCAATATACTTAGATTTATGGGGTGTTCCACACATCAAATTAAAGATCTATGAGTCTATGTTTTAACTCATTAAACCATTTGTCAATACGACATCGTAATAGAGAGATATGGGCATGTTTCCGATACTGCACAAGCTGCTAGGTGACAAGTAGGTGTGTCACCTACTTGCTTAAATGAAAGCCC
>AWOL01S0003274.1:0-15087 GCA_000715115.1 Nicotiana otophora | reverse complement strand
GTATTTTCCTTATTGTGAATCTGGTTAGGGAGAATTTTATCGCTATTTTACTGTAAAAAAAGACAGCCCGGTGCACTAAGCTCCCGCTATGCGCGGGGTTCGGGGAAGGGCCAGACCACAAGGGTCTATTGTACGCAGCCTTACCCTACATTTCCGCAAGAGGTTATTTCCACNTGTATTTTCCTTATTGTGAATCTGGTTAGGGAGAATTTTATCGCTATTTTACTGTAAAAAAAGATAGCCCGGTGCACTAAGCTGCCGCTATGCGCGGGGTTCGGGGAAGGGCCAGACCACAAGGATCTATTGTACGCAGCCTTACCCTACATTTCCGCAAGAGGCTGTTTCCACGGCTCAAACCCATGACCTCCTGGTCATATGGCAACAACTTTAATATTTTACTGTATTAACATATAAATGTTGCTTTCTTTGTTGGCTCTATTTCTTATTGTTCTCATCTTAAGCCATTCTGGTGCATATTTCATCTGCTATCATTCTGTGGTACTGTTTTATTTAGGAATGGGCATCTGAGCATGTTGCAGCACCTTTCCGCGCACCTGAATTGTGGGATTGCCCAAGCCAATGTGATATTGATGAAAGAACTGATATCTGGTCATTAGGTTGTACTTTATTTGCAATAATGTAAGACTTCTCTCTACTCTTTTGCAGATATTTGTAGCCTTTGCTGTCCAAAAGAAAGAATCTTGATTCTCTTGTTGACATATCTGTTAATTGCATCAAGATTGTCTGATAAACTGTATTTAGTTCAATCAAGTCATGTAGTTAAGTAAACTCCAGTGTGAAATTTCCTGCATTTGACTGGTATATTTGTAGAATTAGTATTTTGGCGAGCATACTGATGTTAGGCATGAACTTGTATGTTTTCTGTTTCTCAAATGTTATCATGCTAGTAGTGTTCATGCATGGTAGTTTTATCGAAACATTAAGCTATCAGCTGTTTCTTCTCCTTAGATAAATCGATCTCATGTATAACACGCATATTTGACCGGTTGTAGACATCTTTAACTGTGAAATTGGTTTTTGAATAGGTCCATTTCCATGAAAAGATAATTAATAATTTCACATCTTTTCTATCTCCAGGTATGGAGTATCTCCTTTCGAGTATGCATTTGAGGAATCTGATGAAAGTCCGCAGTTGGCTATTGTAAATGCACAAATAAAGTGGCCAACTGAGCCTAATACTTCATATCCGGACGCCCTTCACCAGTTTGTGACATGGATGCTTCAGCCACAAGCGACAGTCCGACCTCGCATAGATGATATAGTAATTCATGTTGACAAATTGATCTCAAAGTATTCCACCCTTTGAGTGATGGGAGGAGGAGATATGTTGGATTAGTTCACAGATGCATCATTCATCCATATATACATCTTAGCATGTTACAGAATCGACCATAAGTTACTGTTCCTTATTTTTCATTTTTTCTTGTCAAAATGTGATAGTAAGGCACAATAGTTCATTATACTTGAGGAAAGAGTTTTTGGCAGTTGTCCTTTATTTTCTTTCTCAAAATATTTAATGTTTAATAATCTGTATTTTTGTTCCTATGTTCCAAAGGATTTTTCTCCTTATTCTGTAAGTCTGCTGTGTGTTCCTTTGTGCGTTGCAATCAGTTTCGTAGCTACATGTATTCAAGGGGTGTCAACTCGCACCCCTTTATCGAAAAATTACAATGAGTAGCTAGACTAAAAGAAATACCTTTTTATGTATATATAATATATATTGACATACGTTTGCTTTTTCGTGGGTTTACTTCGTTATATTTTGATCCCCTTAGTAAAAATTCGCTCGGCTTGCAATGATACATTAACGTTTAGCTTGTTAGAAGATCACAAACCATCATGCTTGCAAAGAAAAAACATGAGATAACAAAGTATCAGAAGCTATATGTCACAAACTACAAAATTTATTTAGCAAGTACTATTCCATGTTTATTATTACAAAATTTGCACAATAACTAAGTGGTCCAAATTCTTTGACAATGACTATATCATTGAAAAGACAAGTCTTGGTTTAATTAAGCTTATTATTTAAACATTTCCAAACACTTAATTAAAGACAGTTCTGATCTCAAAATCAAATCCACTTTCTTCCTAGTAGTTGCAATAGGAAACCTTCTTTAATAATTTGCCAAAAATAGGAGGAATTAAACAGTCATANAAAAAAAATATATCTATCTTCTGAAAAGGGATAGTGAATTTGATCAGCTTCTTAAAGCGAATAAGATATTCTGAATCAAGATTTATATATAACAAAAAAATAATATTAAGGTCTATGTTTTTATCAATTAAGAAGTAGTATTCCGATCCCTCCATTCCATTTTATGTGCACATATACTTTTTAGTCCATATTTAAAAAAAAAAACGGAACGTTCTTATATTTGAAAATAGTTTATCTTTAAACTTATCATTTTGCCCTTAAAGGCACAATTATAAAAATGTGATCCCATGTTCAAGTCCATAATTAGTTCCACAAGTGTTTTTTAAAACTTCGTGCTCAATAAATTATGCATAAATTGAAATGGGACGAACTGATAATTATTTATAGTTAGCAAAACTAGCTATTGCATTGGAAATTAAAGAAGTAAGTTTTCTTCATTTGCTTGTTAAATTACAATATTTAGTTGAAGTTAATTTTGAAAAGAAAAATGTTAATTGAAGTTGAAGTTGAGAAAAAGCACATTCGAAAGTTTTAAGAGCATATTTCACTCGGAAAAAAAGGAATTATATAGTGTCATAGTGTGAGTGAAAACTAATATATACTATTATTTCACTTAAAATCTTATATTTGAAAATTTGAAACAGTAGACAAAGTAGGTAACATCAAGCATTATGTTACGCTATTCTATACTTTGTATTTTGGTAAGAGGGGAAACCCGCAGCCGCTATAATCTCTGCCGCAGCCTCTGCCCTTCGGATAAGCACTTTGTGCGAATTGGGTAAACCTCTNTATTTTGGTAAGAGGGGAAACCCGCAGCCGCTATAATCTCTGCCGCAGCCTCTGCCCTTCGGATGAGCACTTTGTGCGCATTGGGTAAACCTCCCCTTTTGTAATAGCCTCTAAACCACACATGGGATGTAAACAGCNATTGGGTAAACCTCTCCTTTTGTAATAGCCTCTAAACCACACATGGGATGTAAACAGCACTAGGCAAGCCTTGTGCGCCAGACTCAACCCAGAAGGCATTGAGGGGGGGTTTGATATGAATGACCACCCTCCAAACCAATTTGACAACCCAGAATGGTTTTACGTTATTCTAAACTTGTAAATGCGATTCATCTTAGATTTTTAGCCTCTTAAAGATAATTTCAAAATTAAAGTACCCTTCCAAATTCTTGAAATGAGTTCCCACCTTCTTTAATACCAATGCTACTCCTTTTCCTTGTATTTCCACGGCCTGATCAGCCAATAAACTTGCCAACTCCTCCGAGTTTGGAATTGTTTTAACACCTTCACAATTAGCTCTAATTGCAACCTTAAACTCGTCCACTAAAAGATTTGCATTGACAAATTGGTCAGCTCCCATTGCCCATGCTAACATTGTCACTCCTACTATATATTAACCCTTCAATAATAGAGTTCCAACCACAATGAGTCAAGAATACAGCCACCATCCTCCTTCCACTAACTCCATAATCAGTTGACATGTGTCCTTTGTAGACCAAATGAACTTGAGTACCCCACATTTTTCCAAGGCCTTAGCTAACTCTTCCATCTGCCCTTAGTCAACAGCTTCATGGACAGCGAAATAGGGTGACTTCAAATTATTTTCTGACACGCCTATCTTTATTTCAGAAAAATCCTCTCCCCGTTCAGGGGATGCCGCACCTTGCACTTGTGAAACCATTTTAAGATGGGATCATAAAGTTTACCTAAAGCACATGTCATTGAGTGGAAACCATTTTCAGTAGGGAGGTCCTTGACGTTTTCAATGCCCATGGGAATAGAAGGGTGTGGAGGGAAAGGCAAGATAAGAGTACCAAAATTCATCAAGCACGTATATGAAATATTGTGCATGCACCCTCTGCTGGCATGTCACTCCGGAGGGGCGCATCCTGCATTAGTGCTAATCATAATCATTTAGCCCAATAATAAGGCCTAGTGCACGCGTCACCCCAAAATAATAACAATTAGCCCAATATGGGCCTGTCGTACGTGTATGGGTGCTTGTAAGTTGGAAAGAAGAGGGTTTAAGAAAGAGAGGTTTTTTGGGGTGATTAATATGGTAATTTTGGCTATGTTATGAATGATTAGGTGATGAGTGAAATCAAGAAGGGGTAGCATACCAATTGATGTTTTATACTTCAATGCCACACAAGATGGGGGTGATTTGTGTGGCGTCCGATTTTCGCGTGCACTAATTATAGAAGGACCTGGTTCTTCTATGTGTTCCTTATACTACTGTTATAGAAATAGTAAATGCGGAAAGTAAAGAACACAAGTATTTTTACGTAGAAAATACCAGACTCAGAAGATGAAAAAATCACGACCTATTATTGAGTAGCCTTTTTCCCAACACTTTACTAAATCACTGAGCCAAAACAACATTTACAAAACTCTTTGTAAGCCTAAGGATTACATCTAATACCACTGTGGCAACCAGCCTCTAACTGTTGCGACAACTTCAAGTTAACTCTAACTTGAATATTCAGAGTACCTAATACAATTGCCTCTAGATAAAGCTGAAAGGTACAATTTGAAAACCCCTAATACAATTGAACTAGAATAAAAGACAGACACTGGAAACTTGTTCTTCTATCTGGTTCATGTAGCTTCAGGTTCGCACACTTGAATCACACAAGAATTATTTGCAAAATACGTTGCTATTTCTCTATCAACTAACGTTTAACTTCAGCATTTGTGTGTCACCTATAAAATGAGAATATCCTGTAATTTATAGAGTTAGTAGAATAGGAATAACTAGAGTTCTAATGCTATACTCTGTAATGATCCGACCGGTCGTTTTGAGCTCTAGCATGTCGTTCAGTAGTTTGAGGCCATGATCAGCCTCACATAAGGTATTATGACTGGTACGCGTGGTCTGAATTGAAATATCGGAAGTTCAGAGTTGATTAGAAAAGAAAGTTCTCATTTCGGAAGCTTTAAGTTGGAAGAATTGACTAAGGTTGGATTTTTGAGTAAACGATCTCGGAACCGAGATTTGAAGGTTCTAATAGGTTCGTATGATGAATTCGGACTTGGGCGTATGTCTGGATCGGGTTTTGGATAACCTGGAAGTGTTTCGGCGCCTATTGTGTAAGTTGGCATTTTGGAAGAATTTCATAAATTTAGGTTGAAGTGCATTTCAATGTTATCAATGTCCGTTTGGGATTCCGAGTCTGGGAATAGATCCATATGGTGATTCTGGTATTGGGAGCACGTCTGAAAGTGGATTCGGAGGTCCGTAGGTCATTTTGGAGTCATTTGGCTGAAGCTAGAAATTTGAAGGTTTTTGAGAAGTTTGACCGGAAGTGGACTTTTTGATATCGGGGTCGGAATCCGATTTCAGAAGTTGGAGTAGGTTCGTAATGTCAAATGTGACTCGTTTGTAAAATTTGAGGACAATCGGACGTGATTTGATAGGTTTCGGCATCGATTGTAGAAGTTGAAGATTCAAAGTTCATTAAGTTTGAATTGAGGTGTGATTCATGGTTTCAATGTTGTTTGATGCGATTTGAGGCCTTGAGCAAGTTTGTGTCGTGTTTTGGGGCAGGTTGGTATGATTGGACGGGTTTCCGGGGGCCTCGGGTATGTTTCGGGTTGGTTCCGGGTCAATTTTCCCATGATTTTCTAGTGCAAATGCTGGTTCTGGTATCCTTCATCGTGAATGCGGGGAGGAGATCGCGCTCGCGAATAAGGATTTGTGGGCTGGAGGAAATTACTCATCGTGAACGCGAGGTGTAGGTCGCGAATACAGAGAGGTTGACTGAGGAAACTACGCGAACACGAAGGGGCAATCGTGAACGCGTAGAAGAAATAATGAGCTGGCCATTTGGCCTACGCGAACGCGTAGAGGGTAACGCGGACGTGAGGGGTCTGGGCAGCTGGCCTTCACGAACGCGAGGCTTGGATCGCAAACGCGAAGAGGAAAATTGAAGGCCATTCAGGTTTGGCTTTAGCGAACGCGAGAGGATTTCCGCGTTCGCGAAGGAGGGTCGGACTGGGCAGTGAGTTATTTTAAAATGGGAGTTTTGGCCATTTTCACTTCATTTCCTCCATGAGAGCCGGTCTTGGAGCGATTTTGGAGCTCCATCTTCATCATCTATGTCAAGGTAAGTGATCCTCACCTATTGCAAGTTAGGTACTTGGATTATATATGGATTTAGACATAAAAATTTGTAGAAATTTGGGATTTTCAAGAAAAATCTAGAATTTGGTATTTTGGATTTTGACCACGAATTTGGGCATGGAATTGGGAATAAATCATATATTTGACTTTATAAGGTTATGGGTAATGATTATCTTCAAAAAATTTCGGAATCCGGGCACGTGGGCCCGGGGGTGATTTTATCGACTTCTCAAACAGAGTTGGGAATGGTTGTAAATTGAATTGTTATGAGTATTAGAGTATATTGTCATTGGTTTGCACATTGTTTGGCTAGTTTTGGAGCGTTAGGTGTTGGTTTGAGTTGTTTGAAGGGCTCGGAAGCCGGTTATGGAACTTCGGAGTGAGGTAAGTCTCCTTTCTAACCTTGTAAGAGGGAATTAACCCCCATAGGTGAATTAAATAAATGTTTGTACCTAACTGTGGGGGTTACATACGTACGAGGTGATGAGAGTCCGTACGTAGCTACTATTATGCTATTATCCGGGTAGTTTAGGACCGTCCTGCTATACTTGGAATGTTTGTGCCCTTACTTGCTAATATAATTACTTAGTCATGATAGAAATTGATAAAGGAATTGTGTAAGATTATATTCACTTACTTGAATGTTTGTATGAGATACTTGATTGTAAATGAGAAACTTGTGTTTTCTTGAAAAACATTGTTATTTGTGGATCGGGCCGAGCGCCTCGGTAGTAAATAGATACATTTATAGTTCGCGCCATTCGACCCTATGGCAGTGCACAATTTAAATAATTGTTGGATCGGGCCGTACGACCTCGGCATGAATTGCGCATGCTTGTATTGCTTGCCTTGAAATTTATAAATAACGATATTGCCTCCCTGGTCTGAGATAAATTGATAATTTGATATAGCCTCATTGGCCGGAGATATAAATTGTTAAAAGATGAAAATTAATTTGGAAATCCCCTATTAGCAATAGAATTATTTACATGTCTCATGTTATTGTGTTTACCGATGCCTCATAAAAATTCATAATTTATCATATCATTGGTATATTGATTATATCCCATAGTAAGTGTCCAAGTCGACCCCTCGTCACTACTTCTTCGAGGTTAGGCGGGCTACTTACTGGGTACACGTTGATTTACGTACTCATACTACACTTGCTGCATGTTTTGTGCAGGTACATATATGACTAGTGGCCTTGTGGGCGCAGAGGCGCAGTTATTACGGGGAGTTATGTGAGCTGCATCTTATGTACGACCCGCAGCCAGCAGAGTCTCCTTCAGAGTATTGTATTGTCTTCCTGTCCAAAGTTGTATTCCGAACAATTATTGTATTTTATTTTACGTTCTTAGAAAATGCTCATGCATTTGTGACACCGGGTTCTGGGATGATTATGGGATGTTCAGTATTGAAATTGGAAAATATTGTATTTATTCTGTAAATTCATCTTTTACTAGATAAATTGAAGTAAATTTACGATTTCAAAAATATTAAAATGAGAATTTAATTAACTATTTAGTGTTGGCTTGCCTGACAGTGGTGTCCGGCGCCATCACGATCTTTAGAGGATTTTGGGTCGTGACAACATGATATCAGAGCATTAGGTTCACTTAGGACTCACGAGTCATGAGCGAGTCTAGTAGAGTCTTGCGAATCGGTACAGAGACGTCTGTACTTATCTTCGAGGGGCTATAGGGTTGTTAGGAGAACTTCTCTTCTTGATCCCTCATCGTGCGATTCGATTCCTTTGAGGCTTATGCCTTCGTTTCCTTCCTATTCAATCTTACGCGACGCGAAATGCTTATTATAAATTGGAATCGACAAATTTTAATGGCACTAATGATATAGAGCAGGATGTTTCTCCCTGCGTATTCGATTGGGGCTAACGTCGTCGCCTTGTGGAAGGATGTTCTGTTATCTCATCTCAGTAGTTGTATTTCTGATGGTTTTGGGGCTATGCGCCAATTGGTATGACGATTCGTGTGTTACTATCGCACCGTGTTTGTGTAATGGAAGGATACTTGTCTATGCGTCGAAGTAGTGGATGACTTGGAAGGAGGTTTAGTTAGTGCATGATTCAGAGATCCAGTATTTTATTTCCAGCGAAGGAAAGGCAATTGGACTAGAAATGTTGAGATTTGGGTTGATGGAATAATGAGATTTGGTATTTTCGAGCGTGGTAGAATTTTCATCAATAATGTGGTGTCGTCGCCCTTGATTGAATGTGTTAAGTTTGCCGGTGTTATGGTCTTCATCAATTTGCCTTCAGGGCAGGGTATTGTGAAATAGTGTCGGGGAAGTGGCTGTCATAGATCACAGTGTGCGGTGGTTCAGGATTAAATCGGTGTTCCGGGTGTTGAGGGCTCAAGGAAGATGATCTTCGGGAAGGTTTAAAGTTGGTGGCGATCTATTGGTTCAAGTGCTACAGAGATAGATATTGATTTAAGGCAACAACTGGGCAGCGAAGGATGAGGAATGACATGTAGGGGTTGTCTCGTGATGGTTAAACTTCTAGAAGGCCAAGTGTGAGAAACAAGAGTCGAGTAGTTGCTTAAAGGAGATGGTTTGACCAAAGTAAGAGAGTAGCAAGGTAGCATATGGGTTACGGGGTAGGGTAGCTATACGTCTTGAGGAAAGTTTAGAGTGATTGGGATTCATGGTGGACAGTGACTAGGTCTACATGTGTAATTTGGGATTTTGGCTGCTATATTGAGGAAGATTGGGTGTGACAGGAGGGGGTAACTTAATATGAAAAAGGATACAACATGACTTTGGATTGGAATGTATTGTTGCACGTTTAGTTGATGCCAATGGGGAGTGAACGGGTTGGTGCAGCTGGTGAATGAGCTCGGACTCAGGATGGTCTACTGATTTCGTAGTAATTATACCCAGTGCAGCGACGTTGGAATATGTCGCCATGTAATTTCCACAGGTGGGTTATCTCCTGTGAGAAGGTTAGCGGTTATGTGGTGTTGATGAAGCTTTTGCGAAGAATTTTAATGGCTATCCGGTAAGAGATTGAATATGTAAATGTGGCTGATGGTTCGGAGTGTTCATTAAAGGTTAATAGAAGGATTTCGAGGAATTTGGCGGGTTGATTGTGCTGGATCATGTCGATGAAGGAAGAATCTTGGTGGGTTCTAGAGTTATGCAATGGTAGCTTCAAGCTAAGTGGGAGAGTTCCACCGCCTATAGTTGGATTGCATGGTCATCTATTTGTAAGATGTTTAGGGTATCAGCATATTGATGGGTTGTTACGACTTAGGAAAGAGAACATCATTGGTAATTTGAGCAAGCGATTTGAGGAATGTGTGCTATAGTTGGCCTTATCGATTCATGCTCAGGCTTTGGGAAGACTCAGGATTTATGCTTCGTGTAGAGGTGAGTTAGAAGGAAGATGATTTAGCCGAGAGAGTGTTCATATGCTAGCAGAGCCTTGGAGTTGATTATATTCGGGACCAGGTCGTAATGGGTGACTCTCAACAACGATCCTAGTGGATTCAAAAGTTAAAGTGCAGTGCCTAAGGATTTCGAGCTTGTAGTATGGTTAAGTATCGAGCTTTTGCAGCAGATTATGAAAGGGGTTTGGAGTGTTCTACGTTATCTTCGGGTTGCGGTGTAGCATTGGAGGAATGGAAGAAAATAACTTCGGATTCATAGAGGGATTTTCCAGAATAGGTGCACCAGTTGAAGATGCGAACATGCGCACACGGAGAGTATGAGATGGTTTGTGGGATTTGAGACAGCGCGGTCTCGTGAAATAAGGTCACTCGGGAGGAGTGCAGAATTAGGTTCGTGATGTAATGATTGGAGCTATTATTATTTCTAAGGCAAGTTAAGTATAAATTGGGAAAGGACGGGTCGGCTAACAATGGTTAAATTGGCATGATGGTGGCAATGATTAGTTCTTTCAGTGTATTGAGTTATGCATGTGATTGTGACGGTACGTGCGAGGCTTGGCAACCGTCGTAATTGATTTTATTTGGAGGAATTAAAGTATTCTGGCATGTTATGTGTGGATCTCGGAAGAGTTATGGTGGTTAGACCACTACTTGAGGTTGGTATTTTCTGCGGATATGAGAATTCAGTCACGTGTTGCAGTGGTTCTCTTGAAGTGAGTTAACTAGAAGGTTTCTATATGATGAAGTGTTTACCCTATTAGTGGTTCAGGAGTTATGATGAAATTCTTGTACTCTTACGCATTGGCGTGATTTAGTGCATCAAGTAGCATGGGATTCGAAAGTTGAGGATTCAAGATTGCGGTTTGGTGTTGACAAGGATGCCATGAGCTCAGATGAGCAGGAAAAAGTATTTAGATGTTTAAAGTAAGATGGTATTGTTTTCGGCGTCACCTAAGGTCAATGTCATGCGTAAGATGCCTTGTGTATTGATTTGTGGATTCTTGATTTGCTTTACAACTTTAATGCGGTCCATGGTATGGATGTGCAAACTTGTTACCTGGTGTGGAAGGTCGTGGGAGCGTATCCCACAGGAAGATGGTATACGTATGACGTGTAGTCACTTGATTGAGGGAATATTGAAACCAAGTATGAAGATTGTGGCGATATCGCTAATTCGAGAATTTATGCTTGGAGGGTGATCGGTTCATTTTGTTGTAGACTGTGGAAGTTTGTTCCGGTTATGATGATTGTTCTTTTGTGTTATGGGAAAAAAGGGCATTATGGATCCTTGAAAGGTTATTAGCCTAGTACGGTGCAATCAGTATCGGCTTGAGGTATGTGGAAGGATCTAGATATAAATGTGGGCTCTATATCGGGCCGGATGTGTTCATTTCAGCATAATGCTCCTTATGGAGGAGTATTCGGACGTTGGATGTCGTTATCATCGGCTATTTCATGTAATACTATATTGTGCCATGTGAAGTTGTAAAACGACTTGGTAAATTTCTTATGTGTTGAGGTTCCGCATAGCGATGGTGTTATGTAAGCAGGATGGATCTCGAGATTCAAATCATATATCGCACCTTAGTTGTGCTTGAGTTTTGTAGAGTATGGCGCTATCTGTCTCCCCAGGGATGGTATTATGAACTTAGCATGTTTGTGGCCGATATTCGGGTATTTTGTAGTGATGAGCATTCTAGCTCGGTAAGTATCTCTTTATGTAGATTTTATGTGCGGATCGGGTGGCACGCCGCCACGGGTATGTTGTTTGGATCGAGTTGCACGCCGCAATAGTGGGATGTTGATTACAGTCCCCTATATCTATTTTCGAGTCTTTTGTTTTTCATTTTCTAGGGAAGGTTCATAACACATTTTCGGTTTTCTAATTAGTTACGCGGGTTGAGTAATCCTTTCCAGAGATTCATTTTTCTTATGTATCACGTTCGAGTTTGAAGCTTATTGGCACATTGTGGCATCACATGAGACTTTTAATCGTGTCTGAGATGGCTTATTGCTTGAACAACTTGTACTGGGACGAGACGAGATTATTGGATCCGGTATCAGTGTGATTGGATTATATGAAGTATAGTAAAGAGCAAATACCATTATTTGGTTCATAATGGGGTGATGATTCTAGTCAAAAGGAGAGGTTCAATGATTTGTTGACTATGCAGTTGGTTATAAATTTCTACACATCTCTTCCGTCGTGGCGGTATTGCCAAAGTTGAAACAAGACTTATATATGTCATGAGGTGTATTGTGAGCATTAGATTCGTGAGATTTCGGCTATTATGATCAGAGAATGTTATTATGGTCATGTGAATGTTGCGGTGCATGGTGTGAATTCGGCAAAGGTATGCAGTCGTGTTCTGGTACATCGTGTGGGGATTGATACGGTGTTCGTATGTTGGAAGCAGGCCTGGCAGAGAATTTCGGATGTTGGAACTAGTCTCTAAGGCTTATTTGCCTAGATAAAAGAGAATATCTTCATATTTGATCGAGCTAATGTGCTCAACTGAGTTGTGGTAGCACATGTAGGTGCACGAGGTGTTAAATAGTGATTTCGGACAACCCTAGAGCAGTTCTTAGCACGTTTGAGGACGAACGTATGTTTAACTGGAGAGAATGTAACGACCCGATCGGTCGTTTTGAGCTCTAGCACGTCGTTCAGCAGTTTGAGGCCATGAACAACTTCACTTCAGGTATTATGACTGGTACGCGCGGTCGAAATTGAAATTTCGGAAGTTCAAAGTTGTTTTGAAAAGAAAGTTCTCATTTCGGAAGCTTTAAGTTGGAAGAATTGACTAAGGTTGGATTTTTGAGTAAACGATCTCGGAACCGGGATTTGAAGGTTCCAATAGGTTCGTATGATGAATTCGGACTTGTGCGTATGTTCGGATCGGGTTTTGGATGACCTGGAAGCGTTTCGGCGCCTATTGTGGAAGTTGGCATTTTGGAAGAATTTCATAAATTTGGGTTGAAGTGCATTTCAATGTTATCAATGTCTGTTTGGGATTCCGAGTTTGGGAATAGCTCCGTATGGTGATTCTGGTATTGGGAGCGCGTCCGAAAGTGGATTCGGAGGTCCGTAGGTCATTCTGGAGTCATTTGGATAAAGTTGGAAATTTGAAGGTTTTTGAGAAGTTTGACCGGAAGTGGACTTTTTGATATCGGGGTCAAAATCCGATTCCATAAGTTGGAGTAGGTCCGTAAAGTCAAATGTGACTTGTGTGTAAAATTTGAGGACAATCAAACGTGATTTGATAGGTTTCGGCATCAATTGTAGAAGTTGAAGTTTCAAAGTTCATGAAGTTTGAATTGAGGTACGATTCATGGTTTCGATGTTGTTTGATGCGATTTGAGGCCTTGAGCAAGTTTATGTCGTGTTTTGGAGCAGGTTGGTATGATTGGACGGGTTTCCGGGGGCCTCAGGTGTGTTTCGGGTTGGTTCCGGGTCAATTTTCCCATGATTTTCTGCTGCTGATGCTGGTTCTGGTATCCTTCATCGCAAACGCGGGAAGGAGATCATGCTCGTGAATAAGGATTTATGGGCTGGAGGAAATTACTCATCGCGAACGCAAGGTGTAGGTCGCGAATGAGGAGAGGTTGACTGGAGAAACTACGCGAACACGAAGGGGCAATCGTGAACGCGTAGAAGAAATGATGAGCTGGCCATTTGGCCTACCCGAACGCGTAGAGGGTAACGCGAACGTGAGGGGTCTAGGCAGCTGGCCTTCGCGAACGCGAGGCTTGGATCGCGAACGCGAAGAGGAAAATTGAAGGCCGTTCAGGTTTGGACTTCGCGAACGCGAGGGGATTTCCGCGTTCGTGAAGGAGGGTCGGACTGGGCAGTGAGCTCTTTTAAAACGGGATTTTTGGCCATTTTCACTTTATTTCCTCCATGGGAGTAGGTCTTGGAGCAATTCTGGAGCTCCATCTTCATCATGTATGTCAAGGTAAGTGATCCCCACCTATTGCAAGTTACGTACTTGGATTATATATGGATTTAGACATGAAAATTTGTAAAAATTTGGGATTTTGAAGAAAAATTTAGAATTTGGTATTTTGGATATTGACCACGAATTTGGGCATGGAGTTGGGAATAAATCATATATTTGAGTTTATAAGGTTATGGGTCATGATTATCTTCAAAAATTTTCGGAATCCAGGCACGTGGGCCCTGGGGTAATTTTATCGACTTCTCAAACAGAGTTGGGAATGGTTGTAAATTGAATTGTTATGAGTATTAGAGTATATTTTCATTGGTTTGCGCATTATTTGGCTAGTTTTGGACCGTTGAGCATCGGTTTGAGTTGTTTGAAGGGCTCGGAAGCCGGTTATGGAACTTCGAAGTGAGGTAATTCTCATTTCTAACCTTGTAAGAGGGAATTAACTTCTATAGGTGAATTAAATAAATGTTTGTACCTAACTGTGGGGGCTACATACGTACGAGGTAATGAGAGTCTGTACGTAGCTACTATTATGCTATTGTCGGGGTAGTTTAGAATCCGTGTCCTGCTATACTTCGAATGTTTGTGCCCTTACTTGCTAATATAATCACTTAGTCATGATAGAAATTGATAAAAGAATTGTGTGAGATTATATTCACTTACTTGAAGGTTTGTATGAGATACTTGACTGTAAATGAGAAACTTGTGTTTTCTTGAAAAATATTATTATTTGTGGATCGGGCCGAGCGCCTCGGTAGTAAATAGATGCATCTATGGTTCGCGCCATTCGACCCTCTGACAGTGCATAATTTAAATAATTGTTGGATCGGGCCGTACGACCTCGACATGAATTGCGCATGCTTGTATTGCTTGCCTTAAAATTTATAAATAACGATATTGCCTCCCTGGTCTGAGATAAATTGATAATTTGATATGGCCTCATTGGCCGGAGATATAAATTGTTAAAAGATGAAAATTAATTTGGAAATCCCTTATTAGCAAGAGAATTATTTACATGTCTCATGTTATTGTGTTTACCGATGCATCATAAAAATTCATAATTTTTCATATCATTGGTATATTGATTATAGCCCATAGTAAGTGTCCAAGTCGACCCCTCGTCACTACTTCTTCGAGGTTAGGCGGGATACTTACTGGGTACACGTTGATTTACGTACCCATACTACACTTGCTGCACGTTTTGTGCAGGTACATAAGTTATGACGGGGAGTTATGTGAGCTGCATCTTATGTACGACCCGCAGCCAGCAGAGTCTCCTTCAGAGTATTATATTGTCTTCCTGTCCAAAGTTGTATTCCGGACAGTTATTGTATTTTATTTTACGTTCTTAGAAAATGCTCATGCATTTGTGATACTGGGTTCTGGGATGATTATGGGATGTTCAGTATTGAAATTGAAAAA
>AWOL01S0003273.1:3286-35319 GCA_000715115.1 Nicotiana otophora | reverse complement strand
TATCAAGCAGTTGGAATGTATCACATCTAAAATGGTACTACTGCTAAGGTACGACCTTTCCATATTCATCTAACTAACCCATGCAGAAGTCTGAACAAGAGCTGAAGAAGATCTTTCGATCAAGAGCACGCGTTGCACTCTTTTTCCCTTAGACCGGTTTTCTCCCAAATGTGTTTTTTGGCAAGGTTTTTAATGAGGCAACCATCGATCGTGCTGCACTGTCAACAATATCCGAGGCCTCTTTCCGACGGACCTCGAATACTGGGGGAGCATCAGGGCCCTCAAATACATCGAGTTCAGATGCAAGAAAGTCATCTCACAAGAAGGTTCCAACAGGAAAAATTGTAAGAGCCAAATGGTCAAAATGAACCATGCTCATATAGATCGGCCCAAACATAAACACATGTGCAATGACTTGAGATTTATTGTGGAACCAGAATTAAGATTCACTCGGGCTACTGTTATTCCGAGTTCGAGCAAAGCACTCACTCTACCATTTAAGCCTACGGGCTACTTAAATTTCGAGTTCGAAACATTCACTCGACTATTAAGCCTACGGGCTACTGTTATTCCGAGTTCGAACAGAGCACTCACTCTACAATGCCTACGGGCTACTTACATTTCGAGTTCGAAATATTCACTCGACTATTAAAGCCTACGGGCTACTGATATTCCGAGTTCGAGCAAGCACTCACTCGACTATTAAAGCCTACGGGCTACTGATATTCCAAGTTCGAGCGAGTACTCACTCAACCATTCTACGGGCTACTTACATTCCGAGTTCGAAATAATCACTCGAATATTAAGCCTACGGGGCTACCTTTATCTCAAGTTCGAGCAAGCACGCACTCGACCATTACGCCTATGGGCTACAATATTTCAAGTTCCAGACATTCACTCGACGTCTAATGAGCTACTTTTTACATCTACGGATTATGTTCCTTCAAAGTTTGAATCATCGACTCAATAAGCAAACCCAGGGGCTACAAATCTGATCGATCAGAGAGACTACAAGGTCAACATTCGATTAAAAGTCTTCACAGAACAAAAACAAGTCGACCTGATTATACATATATATACGAAAATTGCCTACGAGATTAATGTACAAACATGAAGAATTCGAAACTAAGCTTCCTGGTCGAGCTCTTCCCCGTCTTCGGATCCGCTTTCGCTACCATCATCATCATCATCATCATCATCATCATCATCAGAAGCCAAGGCTTCAGCTTCCGCTTTGAGCTGTTTTGCCCTTTTTACCTCTTCAGTAAGGTCGAAACCTCGAGCGTGTATCTCCTCGAGGGTCTCTCTCCGAGACCTACACTTAGCAAGTTTGGCAACCCAATGAGCTCGAGTATCGGCGACTTCGCCGCTGCCCGAGCCTCTATCTGTGCAGCCTCAGCATCAGCCCGATATACAGTAATGGACTTATCTACCAAGACTTTCGACGACTCAACCTCCGCCTTAGCCTCAGCAAGTCGTGTTTCAAGCTCCTCAATCTTCTTAGCTTGAACCGACCCCTTTTGCTTGACACTTCGAAGTTGTACGTCGTCTGATAATAATTTTGTTAAGATGGTCTCTTTTTCCGCTGCCAGGCGGTCGAGGGTCTCCTTCCACCGATTGCATTCAGCTCGGATTTGATCGACTTCTTCTCGAAGTAACCCGATCTTTTCGATCTTTTGCTGCAACTGAGACAACGAAGGGTTAACTTCCAAGGTTGATTCAGACCCATACTTTAACAGAACGAGGCTCACCTGCTTATCGAGTTCGACCCCTTCTTCACGGACCTTAGCCAAATCCGCTTGGAGGTCCTTTATTACCTCGTCCTTTTGGATGCAAAGAAGCCGCATGGCATCTCTCTCACCTGAGACCTTCTGGAGCTCGGCCTCACACTGGCTAAGATCGACTCGAAACCTACTAATGGCCTGCACAGTAAGAAAGACGAGTCAAGTATGGAAAGAACAAATAAATAAAGTATGTAAGAATTATTACCCGAGTAATGAAACGCTGAGCCTCCTCTAATAAAAGAGAAGCGTCACCAATATCGGAACCACCGTCGACTCCAGTAAAACAATCCCTAAAAGGATCCCCTGCACCAGAGCTTGCGCCGATATCGGGAGTCTTCAATTCTCGAGCTTCCTTCAGCGCCTCCTCGGAAAAAGATGGAAGAGAAGGCGAATCACCCATTGTCATAGCACCGAGCAAATCGCTCGGAGTACTCCGGTCGANAATGGACTTATCCGCCAAGACTTTCGACGACTCAACCTCCGCCTTAGCCTCAGCAAGTCGTGTTTCAAGCTCCTCAATCTTCTTAGCTTGAACCGACCCCTTTTGCTTGACACTTCGAAGTTGTACGTCGTCTGATAATAATTTTGTTAAGATGGTCTCTTTTTCCGCTGCCAGGCGGTCGAGGGTCTCCTTCCACCGATTGCATTCAGCTCGGATTTGATCGACTTCTTCTCGAAGTAACCCGATCTTTTCGATCTTTTGCTGCAACTGAGACAACGAAGGGTTAACTTCCAAGGTTGATTCAGACCCATACTTTAACAGAACGAGGCTCACCTGCTTATCGAGTTCGACCCCTTCTTCACGGACCTTAGCCAAATCCGCTTGGAGGTCCTTTATTACCTCGTCCTTTTGGATGCAAAGAAGCCGCATGGCATCTCTCTCACCTGAGACCTTCTGGAGCTCGGCCTCACACTGGCTAAGATCGACTCGAAACCTACTAATGGCCTGCACAGTAAGAAAGACGAGTCAAGTATGGAAAGAACAAATAAATAAAGTATGTAAGAATTATTACCCGAGTAATGAAACGCTGAGCCTCCTCTAATAAAAGAGAAGCGTCACCAATATCGGAACCACCGTCGACTCCAGTAAAACAATCCCTAAAAGGATCCCCTGCACCAGAGCTTGCGCCGATATCGGGAGTCTTCAATTCTCGAGCTTCCTTCAGCGCCTCCTCGGAAAAAGATGGAAGAGAAGGCGAATCACCCATTGTCATAGCACCGAGCAAATCGCTCGGAGTACTCCGGTCGAGATTCTGGTCTTCGAAAACAACCCCGACAGACACAGCTGCCATCGGCTCGGGAGCTCTGGCAAACTCGATGGCCTCCGTAGACCGGACTACCAAAGCCGAGGAGCTATTTTCTTCTTCTTCTTCTCTCAGTCGTTGGACCGAGTCAATCGAAAGGGCAATTATTTTTCTCTTCACCCTGCGAGTTTTGGGCTTGGGGTCCTCTGACCGAGAGGAAGCTTTTCGCTTCTTATCTTCCCCCTATTTAGGGACCAGGGACTTGTTTCCTTCTTCGCCGCTCGAAGGCCTCAAAGCGGCATCCCTGGTTATGCCTGCACAAGAGGAAATCGGTAACGAATAGAACGCAAAGAATACTTCGAAGGAAACAAGAAGCAAACCTCACCATGGTTCTTGGCCTCCCATCTGCCTTTTGCCAAATCACGCCAAGCACGCTCGGCGTAAGAGGAGGTCGATGCTAACTTCCGAACCCAGTCCTCGAGGTCGGGCACCGCTTGTGAAATCCAAGGGGCAGCTGAACATCAGGGAAGGACATCAGAAAAAATCGAAAAAGCACCTGAAAAGTGAACAAAAAACACTTACGGTCAAAATTCCATTCTTCAGGGAACGACATCTTCTCCTACGGAATGAGATCACGGGTCCTCACTCGGATATAACAACCCATCCAACCTCGATCCTTGTCTTCATCGATGCTCGACATCAATGCCTTCGATGCCCGACGATGAAGTCTGATTAGTCCTCGAAAGATCTGAGGCCGATACAGTCGTATGAGGTGGTTCAGAGAAAAATCCAACCCCCCGGCTTTGATAGAGAAGAAGTGTAATAAGATCACTATACGCCATAAAGAGGGATGGATTTGTCCAAGGGTGACTTGGTACCTTTTGCAGAAATCAATAATCACCGGGTCGACAGGTCCCAGTGTAAAGGGATAAGTGTAAACACTTAAAAACCCCTCCACGTAAGTGGTAACATCCTCATCGGAAGACGGAATTTGCAACACGACCTCAGAACCCCAGTTGCAGTCTTTTCGGACGGCCTCGAGGTGATCCTCCGTGATAGAGCATGTATACATCGATACGTGTTCGCATCGACCCGGAACGGAGGAAGGTTTCTCCACCTTAAAATCAGTTTTCAAAATGCACGGGCCAGGAACATAGTCATGAACTGACGGCTCCGTCGGCGCCTTATCATCAGACGACCGTGAGGAAGAGGCTTTTTCCTTCTGAGGTACGGTTCTGGAGGTTTTCGCCATTAATATGAAAGGAAAGAGTGCAAAGGAAGAAATAGACAGCGCCAAAATTCTGGTATGGACGGTCCCGTAGCAGCGAAGTAGAGAGGATAAATCGGAAATTTTGGAAGAAAAGAAGGCGCAAAAATGGTAAAAGTTGTGTAGAAAGACTATTTATAGGCTAAGGCCTGACGGTTCGGTATCAGCGGTGGACGACCACCGTCTGACACACATTAAATGTCTCGGTAAAATCGAGCCGATGGGACAGCTATCACATACGTCGAGATCGGGTTCGATAGAGACGTCGGCATAAATTTGATCGAGCCGCAGAAAAATCATATCGTTCCTCGCCACATCCTTTCCGAGAAATGAGGGGACTATCTGTGTACGGTCAAAACCGATTCTCAGTCATAAAGATCGGTCGAGACAATGACGTTTCAATCGAAGGGTATCGGCATGGCGAGCTCGGACGAATTTCGAAGTAGAGACATCGATCTTCGAGCTATAAGACCAATCAACGGCAAAGCTCGATATCATTATCGAGCCCGTGTCCGAATCGGACTACAGGGTAACGCCGATCGACACAGGCCCCGAATATCGATGTTCCAAGGCAGAACCGAGATCGAACTAAGACTGGGGATTCGATCTAGCACCAAGCTCGAGTCAGCGCCAAGCTTGCAGACAAGAGCCGTTACAACCGCACCAAGGGAGAGAATCTTGGCGAGAATCAAGGGATAGACAAACCATCATGGGTTCTCCACTATATGTATTATTTTATGTTGTTATAGATAAAGTAGTGACCCTCTACTATAAAAAGGGAGATAGACTGCAATAGAGAGAGGTCCCCAAGATATATTAAGATTTCATCGTGCTTGTTCTTCTAATATTTTTTCAGTCTTCCCGTTTATCATTTCCCATTTCATAGCAAAAAATACTTGTACTGTCATTTTGTATCAAAAAAATTTGCATATCCTTAGAACCATATCTAAATTTAACGTTATCCGATTTTTCAGGTAAACAATAAGCATTCTTCATGTTGTTACTAAACGATGGCATTTTGATTTAACTCTGAAATTTAGTCAAATTGACCATAGAAAAGCGTATAGAACAAGACTATCACTTTGAAAAACGCTATTTATTTATCATTTTATATTTTATACAAGGAATTGACGTATTGAAGGGGACCCTTGGAGCAATAATAAAGTTGTCTTCGTGTGACTTATATGTCATGGGTTCGAGCTGTAGAAGCAGCCACTTAGGGCGTAGCCTTTCCGTACCCTATGTGAATGCCGGATACTTTATGCACCGACCTGCATTTTACCTATAATAGTACGTATTCTTTCTGCAGAATTGTCCAAGCTTGTGGTAAATAACTTATAAAAGGATTCTCATAGTTGATAGTTTGAGTCCGTAGAGGTGGAACACAAGGTGGCTTAAAAACTTGATACCAAAGGTAAGTTACTTTTTTCCATAACCGTAGCGTCCGAGTCAGTTTACATACACTTCAAATAATTTTATAGGGTACTTGCTACCTCCCACCAATACACATAACTTACTGTAATGTTTGCATGACCAACTTATGAATATTTAGCGTGATTAACTTCATATATTTATGAGTATTCTGGCAAATTTGGAATTGGTCTATTCATTTTTTGTTACAAACTCCTATATACAGTTGATTATTGTAGAACATAGTCATTTCACATTTGGTCATAATAATTTACGTTCATGGGAATTACACATTGCCTTTTTATATATTAGTTCTTAGTCTAACATCGAAATGCCATTGTTAAACAAGCTGAAAATTGAAACCCCGGAGTTTAAGGATAAAAGAAGAATGAAAAGAAAAAAAAAATTATTTTGATCATATAGAATCACTAATTGTGCAATTTAATGCAAACTTAGCAACAAATTAAAGGAATTTCATGAAAATCTGACACAGACATGAAAATACATAATTATATCATCTTTTATTTACCTTTTAAGTTTGGTTAAAGTAAAATAAAAACAGAATTTCTAATATCGTTACGACTTTCAGTATTGGCAGAAATTCTTTTGAAATTATGGAGGACGGCAACAGCTCATTCAATTTTTCAGGTATGTATATTCTACATGATTTTTGTTAATCTTCCATCTAAATTTCTTTTATTGAGAGATCAAGGATCATGTACATCAAATTAATCTATCTAAGCATTGATGCACAAGATTATTTGATACTTGTGCTAGTGAGAAATAGTATCTAGGTATCTGGTGGATTTAGTCGATGTGCGCACAATTAATTAAGTGGCTAAAAGTCCAAACATAATAATAACTAAGTAGCAATGTTAGTTTGAACCACGACAATTGTTTGACCTAATGAAATGCTTATATAAACTTAATTTGACATTGACTAGCTAATAAAAAGTTAGCTTCTAATTTTGGCCAAGATTCGTAAAAGAATGTTATAAAACTAAAATTTATAAATATTTCTTGTAATATTGGTACATATGCAGGTAAAAAGAAGAAGTTGGAGCTTGCAAAACTACAGAAAGAGCATGATGAGAAGATAGCAATTGTCAATGAGCTCAAGAAAAAGAAAGAAGAAATGAAGCTTCAATTGGAAAAGAAGGAAATTTCAGAGGAGAAGAAAGATGCTTTCAGAAAATTGAGTGAAAAATATCAAAGTATGAAAGATGAATATGATTCTCTTTTGGATAAGAAATCAAAGGGAAAGGAGTAGTACCTTAACAGCTTGTTCGGGTTGTTCGTTTCATAATGTACCGTTTTACATCGTATTGTATTATATGTATTTTATCGTTATAACTAATAAATTTTCATAATGTACCGTTTTACATCGTATTGTATTATATACATCGAATTTGTCTACTCCATTGTTTCTAGACTTTTGATTTAATGATAAAAATACAACACGTAATATATGGTTTCGATGTACCTACAAGTTCGAACCGACAAAAAGTTATTCTAAGGGCAATAATGTCCTTTTGGAACTTTCACTCAGCCACACCATGTATAAAGAGGAGTGATTAGTGAACTCTTTATCCATGTGAATTTTTATTTGGAAAATTATTTATGGTATTTGCTTAAGAAAAGTTCCAAGTTGGGCTTGGACTCGATTTACAAGTGGTTGTAGCATAAAGCGGTTAAAATAGCACGGGCTAGCCAGTTTTCGGACTGGTCATTTAAAAATAACCGACGTTTGTCAAGTCATTGAAAAAAGCCACTATTTTGCTGCAACAGAGACCGGTCCAGCATAATATACTGAAGTTCGGTGCACCTGTGTATGAACTTCCAACATATTATGCTGGACCGGTATACTTTGGAGTTCCAGCAAAGTATACTGGAACTTCAGTATATTATGCTGCAGTATTTTACGAATTTTGAACAGTGTTTTCGTTCAGATTTATCTTTACATGAAAAATCGCTAAATTTTGATGACTTTTGAAACTGTAGCTATTTTTGAATGACCACTTGTAAATTTGGCTATTTTTGAATTCCTCCCTATAAAGCGTCACCTCTATAATCCCGCAACTCTCACTCATTGGCATTAAAATAAGAGAAATTTTCGTAAACCACTGTAGTTTAGAGCCTAATAGCAATAATTTACCCAATTACTATTCGTAGTTACTATTCAATTGTTACTAACTTGTATCACTTGTATTCAAACGCATAACGAATACAACTTGTGTCAAATGTATTTGTTCGTGCAACGAATACAACGTGTATCAGCTGTATCCGTTTGCGCGATTGTATTCATTCGTGCAACGAATATTATATGTATCAAATGTAACTAAGGCGGAATACAAGGGTGTATACAAATAATTTAACTTGTATCAAACTCAAGACCTCCGCTAACTAAGCGGGCGCTCTAACCAACTGAGCTATGAGAGCTTGTTGCTCTCTTGTTTCAATTCAAAACAATTAATCTCTTATTTTATGAATTTGCTATAAAATTCAAATATAGCTACGAATGATAAATACAGTGTAAATAATTGATGTGTCGGCGTAATTTTTCCTTAAAACAAAACAATAAAGTGAAATAAAAGGAGAACAAGGAAAAAGTATTGTTCAGTAAGAAATGAAAATTATGAAAGGAAAAGAAATAGTGGTCCTTTACCAAAAAAGGCTATCTAATCATGAAATGTTGATATAGTAACTATATTATGTATTTTATGACTTCTTGTAGGATCGTAATTTAGTTTTTGACTATTCATACTATTATACAACCTTTACAAGATTACAAAAAGTAGTACGAGGAAAAAATAATAAGCATCTCAATTTTAGTTAAGTGTGAAAATCCTTGCCATTAAAACAAAACAATGAAGTGAAATAAAAGGAGAACAAGAAAACATATTGTTCAATAAGAAATGGGGGTTTAGGAAAGAAATAGAAATAGTGGCCCTTTAGGAAAAAAGGCTGTCTAATCATGAAATATTGATAGTCAGTTAGTCACTATGTTATGTTTTTTACTTTTTCTAGTACGATCGTGATTTAGTTTTTAACGATTCGTAGTTTACAAGATTATAAAAGGTAGTACAGGAAAAAATGTAAATGCCTAATTTTTGTTTTTCTTTTTCTTCCACAATTATAAATTTTAGGATTGTTATGTGTGTATTTGTATATTTTGAATTAGACTTTAGTTTAATTAATTGTTGTGAGGTTCAAGCGAATGAGTTTCTTTATTTTTCATCCAAATTGGGCCGAAATTTGAGGCAAAACAACAGACCAAATCATGTTAACCCAGTCCAAGATGATTCTAAGATTGAACGGCATAGTTTTATGTTGAAACTACATCGTTTCATTTAGTAATACGAAGACTTAGATCTCATCCATCCATGATCTTTGATCCAACAACTCTCATTTGTTCAACTTTAAGGTATAGATTCCTTTTAAAATCAGATTTTTTGCCATTTTTCTAAGAACCCAAACCCTAGAGACCCCTCTCTACTCTCTCCTCTCTCTCACCCTCTCTTGCCACCACCGTGTTGGACCAAACATCCCCAAAATTACCACCAATCTTCTCCTCTCCTCCTCATCTCTCTATATCTTCAACTCAAATCCCCCAAAACCTCACCAATCTCCGCGAATAGGAAGAAATCCAAAACCCAAACCCCTTATATTTTCCCAAATTCGTGAGTTTTCAGGCTACTTTACCCCATAATACATACATGAACATGTAGATCTTTCCACGATCTAGCACTTTTCATTAGTTTTAGTCCCGAATCGGGCAATCAAATCCATTACTACCACTGCAGCTACTTTTCCGTCTTTTATTTTTTGACCCAAATGCATTTGTTTCCTTTTGGCAAGACGCTAGAATATATTGGTTTAGCGTCTGCCAAAGAGAAATATGTGCCTCAGGGTCGGACAACCACCACTTGGCATCCTCGGCATCGCCTTGTTGCTCGATTCGACATTGGATGTCCTAGAGTTTGGTATAAGCTCGCACCCTAATCTTGCCCCCTTCATAATTTATGTTTTTTTTTCCATCTGAGTGTAAGTTTTAGTTTAATTTTTTTATTTTCAATTAATTGTTAAGCCATGATCGTTAGTTCAAGTTTACTTTCATTAGCCTTCTTCAATGTTTAGTCGTTGCTTAATACTTTGGAATCAGGTACTTAGTCGTTTGTTTAGGTTGCTATTAATCATTGTTCGATAGTTTATCAATATTTATTTAAGTTGTATTTTAGGTAGCGTTTCCTAATTTCAGTCGTCTACTGTTAATTCTCATAAATCGATTGGCTTTAGTTTAGTTTGTGTGAATACCAATTTTGATTACATTTTAAGTCTTGTTTTTGTTTTGTCAATTCTTAGTTGTTTGAGTTTGATTTGGTTTGAATCACATAGGTTGATACTAATATTGTAAGAACTGAAATTTAGGTTATTTTACCATAAAATAGGATACTAGTAGTCTAAGTTTTACTAGTATGGTGGCTGAATTGATATTTTTTCTCCTTGCTTCTGACATAAAAGATTTTCAGGCTGTTCTGTCACCTTTTCGACAGCCTTAGAATAATGTTTCGCACACAAAGTCAATCCTTTTGGACAGACTTTTGGTGAACCAAAATCTGTCCAAAAGTGATTTTCTTGGCCTATTTAAGGGCTGGCCTTCTCCTCACTTTAGGGACGGGATCTTGCATTGAGAGACCATCTTTTAAAAAAAAAAAATAGGCAGCCCGGTGCACTAAGCTCCCGCTATTGGCAGGGTCCGGAGAAGGGCCGGACCACAAGGGTCTATTGTACGCAGCCTTACCCTGCATTACTAAGAGACCGTCTTTTATATTCAGAAAAAAAAGAAGAAGAAAGACACAACTTAAGAAAAATCATTAGCTGAACATCCAAAAGTAAGCTGAAAAACTGAAAGTTTGTGAGTTGTTTCTTCTTTTCCCAAGTCATTATGCTTTTGGTTTGAGCTTTTGGTTTGTATCGGGGTTAAATGATTGTTACTGGTGTGTTGCTGCTGTTGTTAGATTGGTTGATGTGTTTCGATAGTGATATACGAAGCCAAATCTACTATTGTTGTCCTGCTTTCGAATCTGCAGTCTAGGTAACTTTTCTAGCTTGTAAAGAAGTTCATTTTTAAAGAAATAGAAGCATGAAGTCCTTACTTGATTTACGAATATTCTTGCAACTTTCTGGTTAGATCCTTATTGTAACGACACGACTGGTCGTTTCGAGTGTTATAGACCCGTTTTCCCATTTCTACTTCTTTTTGTGTTATTCAGCTATATTATATTATATCGGGTTAGTTTGTTCGGGACCAGAGTGGTTTTAGAGTGAATTGAGACACTTAGTGTCTTAAGTAGAAACTTAAGTTGGGAAAAGTCAACCGGATGTTGACCTATATGTAAACGATCTCGGATTTAAATTCTGATGGTTCCGTTAGCTCCGTTAGGTGATTTTGGACTTAGGAGTGCGTTCGGAATGTGATTTGGAGGTCCGTGGTAGAATTAGGCTTGAATTGGCGAAATTGAAAATTTGGCGATTTCAGTCGGTAGTGAAAAATTTGATATCGGGGTCGGAATGGAATTACGAAAGTTGGAGTAGGTTTGGAGTGTCATTTTTGATGTGTGTGCAAAATTTGAGGTCATTCGAGACTCTGGCCCTGGGGCCGGGTTTGAGCCAATTTTGGATTTTAGTCTAATTTTTGTAGCTTTTCTTGTGGAATTCATCCCATTAGCGTATATTGATAATATTGTACTGATTGTGAATAGATTCGGAATATTTGGAGGCCGAGTCTAGAGGCAAGAGCATTGCAGGGTAGAGATTTGACCGGTTTGAGGTAAGTAACGATGATAAATCTAGTCCTGAGGGTATGAAACCCCGGATTTCGTATCATTCTACTATTTGAAGTGACGCACATGCTAGGTGACGGGCGTGTGTGCGTGCACTGTTAGGGATTGTGACTTGGTCCGTCCTGTAGCAACTGTAAAGTTGCATATTTTGTGGAAATTATATGATACTTATGTGTTTTTAGAAAGAGTTTCTGTTAATTGGGCTGAATGCCATGTTTGGGCCTTGTGCAGGTACTGTTTGGACCCCTAGGGGCCTTTTCTTACTATCCTCTCACTTTTTTCGATTGAAAATCTATACTCAGTCATGGTTATACCTGTTTACTGCATAACTCAATTTTATTATTTGATTTTGATGCATATAAATGTTGTTTTGGGCTGAGCACCATGATTTTACTGTAATGCCCGAGTGGCTTGAGAGGTTTATGACTAAGTGAAGCCAAGGGCTTGATTTGTGAGGATATTTATGGGATCGGGATACACGCCGCAACATGTTGCATATCTATGGGATCGGGCTGCATGTCGCAACATGTTTGATATAGGCCGAGGGCCTGAATGATTTATGCCATGATTTGGCTTGATATAGCGCTTGAGCGGAAGGAGCCCCTCCAGAGTCTGTACACACCCCCAGTGAGCGCAGGTACCTACTGAATGCGAGTGCCGAGTGCTGAGTGACTGGGAGGCATGAGTGATTGTGAGGTATGCTTGAATGGCAAGAGTGATTGTGAGGTATGCCCGAGTGGCAAGAGTGATTGCGAGGTATGCCCGAGGGGATGTATACGAGTGATGATTTGCCCGAGGGACTGTTTATGATTTCATCATTTTTGCTCACCTTTGCATTTTTCCTCTGTTTGAAAGCTGTTGAAAAATATCCTTAAATGATTTTTATTGGAACTGGGTTTAAACGAGATATTTTGATTCAAATCCTGATTTTAAAAGCATGAGGTATTTTACTGAGATTTCATGATATGAACGTTATATGCTTTATTGCTCGTCACTACTGCTCAACCTTTATTTATTATTGTTACTTATTGAGTTGACGTACTCACGTTACTCCCTGCACCTTGTGTGTAGATCCAGGTGTAACTGGACACGATAACGGTTGTTGATTGTTTTGGTTGCAGATTTTCTCGGAGATAACAAGGTAGCTGTTTGGCGATCGCAGCCCCTGCTCTTCTCCCTCTTATCTTCCTCTAGTTGTATTTAGCTATTTTCCAGGCTGAGTTAGCCTTGCCATTGTTAGACAAATTGTAGTAGATGCTCATGACTAGTGACACCCCGATGTCGGGCTTTTCCTTCCGCACTTTTTATTTTGATTTGAACTTCTTTATGAAGGTTTTTATGTTAAATAACATTGAAATTATATTTGAAATAAAAATATCGGTTTGTTTTGGAAATGAGTCGGCTTGCCTAGTTCCACGATAGGCGCTATCACGACAGGTGTTAATTTGGATCGTGACACTTATGCTACTAAAAGAAGTATTTGTCTCATGTATGAAGAATCTGTGACTTCTTGTAGTGATATGTTGGCATAAGTTATTCATTTTAAGTTATTCTGGATCAATGTTTTATGCTTTTAAGTGGATAAAAACCATAATATAATTACATGCTTAGTTTAGGTTCCATGTTGAGTTTGGTTTAGTGTATCGGGCTTCAAAAACTAAGCATGAACACTGTGTTATTAAAATAAGTTAGATTCATTAATTAGTATAGTATACTAAGAGTTCTTGCATTTAATATAATATGTAGGAGGGTTAGTTCTCTTTTCTCTTTCCGGTGAATTTTCTTTTCATGGCTAGTTAATTTCTTAATTATTTTAATTATGGTATTAACTATTGGAAAATTAATTTGCATAGAGTGGTGTTTCTTCACTATTAAAAGGTTGTACATACTACATAGTTAGACAAGAGGTTTTGTACTTTTGGGGCGATGGTCTAGTTTGGACGTTTAGTAGGCAAATTATTTAGGCCAAAACTGGAATTACAGTAGAGTCGGCTTCATAATAACTAATAATGGGCCCAATGCCTTTAAAAGTACATGAATTTGGCCCATGTCTCCTTAAATTCGCTGCTGGCCCATTTCTTTTGTTCTTCTTTTAACAAGTTGCTAGACCATTTTGCATATATAAAGAAAGTTGGCCCATATCTTCTTTTAAAAGTAGTTGGTCCACTTTCAACTAATAACAAGCAGCCCTTTTAGATTGATAAGTTGGCTTAATTTTTTTATTTTTTTTTATAATCTCAATAAATACAAATTAGAATTTTCTTTTATAAAAAATAAACTTCAATGCTTAATCTCTCTTAATTAATTTAAATGATTGGCAATTTTAGGCACGTTTCAAATGTTGACCATGTGTTAATACACGATCCTTGGTCAACATTTAATTCATAAAATGGTCGCGTGTGCATTCTCGCTCCTTGACCATTAATTAATAAATTATGCTTTTCAGTAATTAATTGTATTTTAACCATGTGTACCGACACATTCCTTGGTTTAGTAGATATAATTAAATAAAGACCTTGTGTGCTTACCCGCTCCTAGGCCAAAGTTAATAAAATTTAATTAATTATTAAGCGGTGCTAGACAATAGTAATTTAAGGTAAATAAAATACACTTTATCCAAAAATAATTTAAGCAAAATTTAATCAATAAAAGTGACCTTGCTAGAACTACGAGATTCGGGGAGTGCCTTACACCTTCTCCCTGGTCAATAGAATTCCTCACCCGATATTCTATTTTTGCGGACAAATAAAAATAGAGTCAAACCTTTCTTTGACTAGGGATTCAAATAAAATGTGACTTGGAACACCAACAAAATCAATTCAAAGTGTCGACTCTGTAAATAAAATAATTCACACTCAATTTTGTCACTTTAATTAGAAAAACCCTTTAATCCACATATAATTTTTTGCGGGTGAAAAAAGGGGTGTGACAGCTCTGGCGATTCTGCTGGGAAATATAAGAATTCGAGCTTGTACATTGATTAATTTTTGGCTTTTATTTATTTTTTGGATATTACTGTGTATGTGAGCCTAATGTGCTAATTGTCGCTCATTTACTTCTTTTATATTGTTTGAACTGTATATATAAACAGTCTTCTCTCGCACCCCATCTGAGTCTTCTGATAAGTAATAGTGTTGTGTGTGCTGACCAGCTCCACAAAATTTTCTGTCTGAGATAAAGCCAACGTGCAGAACCTTCTCCTGGTGAAAGATTTAATCACACATATTTAGGCAGGGAGAACCACTAGTAAAGCCGGAACCTAGAAGAAAAAACCTCATGCCGGTTATCCCTAGTAGGATCGTTTTGTTGCATCATTCGACTTAGCGAAGCTCGACACAAGGGTCGGGCTCGTATAGGACATATATCCCTTTTGAGACCATCATGTTCGCTTATGTGCTACTTGTTACATCATTTGGAAGGCTTATTTGCATTGTTGACCGGCTCTAGGAAAATTAGAGCGGAGTTGGAAATAAAATAATAAAAAAAAATCATTCCCCCGGGTTCGGTACAGATACCCAATTTTTACTAACATTTTCAAAGTGGCTCGGTGTAAGTTTTTAAAAAAAAAAAAAAAAATAATCAAAGTCTTGTTTGAACTACACGGTCAATTTTTTCTAAAGTCTTGTTTGAACTACGTGGGTCTCATTCTCATAAATCCGGTGGGATACATAGGCAACCCCCAAAAGGTTCGATCAAATATTTTTCAATGACTCTAGAATGAGTGATCGAAATGAGGCAAGTAAAAGGAAGAAAAAAAAAAGAAGAAGAAGGAAATAAGAACGTCAATAAGCAGCAACCTTATAAGCCGGAATGAAACATGAAGCCTTCCAAAAGCATGTTACAGATGGTGATAATTTTAGGAGCATAGCATATTTACGTGTGATTTGTATCTGTAAAATGCTTAACCCTGACACGTTTGTTGCCTCCTATCTAGTAAGCTTAAGGTGGTTGGTTTGTGGTGAAACTGGCAATACATCATTAGTTCACCAGATCTAAGGGAAAGGTAGCAATGGCTAACAATAATGAGATCGAGCTGGTCAGTGACGACCCCCAGGGTCAGTCAGTTGAGCAAGAGTTGGAGGAAATAAGAAAATTGAGACATCAATTGTCTGATGTATATCAAGCGGTTTTCGGTTAACCTCCACCCCGGGGTCCCTCAGAGGAAACTTCTACCGTACCCCTGGCTATTCAACCACCGCTCCATACAACGAGCGATCACATTCTACCACCAGGGTATGTGCCAAACTACAGCCTTCTTTCTGCCCCTAGTACCTCTAATGTGCGACCTCCAGTCGCACCGATCAGGAACACCTCTCCTCGTGTCTGGCGCACCGGTATATATAATCCCGCCACCACCTCCTATAACGAGGCCAAACAACGAGCCATCTTATGCTTACGATGGCCAACACTAATCTCCAAATATGGCTTTTAGGGTCTCGGCTCCATACAATCAGACTCCTCAATACGAGTCACCAGTGGAAAAGGAAAAGCCTGCCAAGATAGTTGAGCCAGATGAGATGGACAGGAAAATGAAAAGTCTTGAACAGAACATAAAGAACATACAAGGACTAGGTGGTCACAAAAGTGTTTCATTCAGTGTTCTATGCATGTTCCCTCACATCCATTTGCCACCAGGGTTCAAGACCCCAAAATTTGAGAAATATGATGGATACGGCTACCCTATCACCCACTTGAAAAGGTACTGCAGCCAGCTGAGAGGTGCAAGTGGAAAAGAATAATTGTTGATGGTTTATTTTGTGAAAAGTCTTGTGGGTGTGGCCTCTAAATGGTTCATTGACCAAGATATCTCTCACTAGCATGTCTGGGATGACATGGCCCAAGCCTTCATCAAACAATTTCAATACAACATTGATATTGCACCAGATCGCAATTCCCTAACCAATACGAAGAAACAACCGACTGAAAGCTTTAGGGAGTATTCCATCAAGTAGAGGGAGCAAACGGCTAGAGTTAAGCCACCCATGGATAACCACGAGTTGATCACTATTTTTTTGGAGGCGCAAGAGCCTGATTACTTTCAGAACATGATGTCTACGATGGGCAGACCTTTTGCAGAAGCAATTAAAATAGGGGAGATGGTCGAAAATGACCTCAAGAATGGAAGAATTGTAAGTCAAGCTGCTCTCAAAGCCACCACCCACGCAATCCAAAATAGGTCGGGAAGTTTGGCAAATAGAAAGAAGAGAAAAAAAGGGTCCATGATGACCTCGGGATCCAGGGAAGTTCAAAGAGGGGGCATCGCACCCTTATGTGCAAGATCAGCATGGGCAATACAACTACCCTCAGTACTTTGTGGGCCCACAACATTATACAGTGTTTAATTCTCAATCCTATGCTCGGCCTCCCAATCAACAGGTACAGGCACCAGCTCCAAGGATCCCCCTACCTCAGCAGCAAAATTTTCGGGCACCCTACAATGCCTGTCCTAGGCAGGATTATGGTCGAGAGCAGAGGCCAGTGGAAACATTTGCTCTATTGGCTGAATCATACTCTAGTCTGTTCCAGAAGTTGAAGAAGATGGGCGTGATTGGACCCATCGCTTCCCACCATATGCATCCCGATTCACATGGATTTCAAGAAAATGTTAGATGTGAATATCATTCAGGTGCCCCGGGGCATAGCACTGATGACTGTTGGACTCTAAAAAGAGCCATAGAACGACTCATTGCTGAAAAATTGATTGTAGTGACGAATGGCGAGGACCCTCCTAATGTGACCAACAACCCGTTGCCAGTACACAATGATGTTCATTTTGTGGGAATGATTGGCCGAGATCAAGAATATAATCTGTTCGGTCGAGTAGAAATGATAGCGGGAATGATTCAAGAGGGAACCAAACTGGAAGTAAGTCCAAGTCGAGATGCGCCGTTGATTGAGAAAGGCGCCCCAAGCTCAGAAAAGGCAAATTTATTTGCTCCCAAGGTCTCAAGGTTGGAAGTTCTCTCTAATGTTCCAAGCCTAAGGTTGTATGTCCATGGAGGCCAACCCATCACAAGTCAGAATTAGGGTGGTACGAAGGGTATAACAGAGCCGATCATAATCAAACCTGTCGTGCAACCCCCTGTGACAAACACGAAAACCATTCCTTGGAACTACAACAAAACTGTGATGACCTACAAAGGCAAGGAAATCATAGGAGAAGTGGGGGAAACTAGAGGTTTGACTTGATCGGGGTGGTGTTACTCTCCAAAAGAGTTGAGGAAGGCCAAACAAATCAGAGAAGGCCAAATGCCAATAAAGAAACTAGTTGAAAGTGCAGGATTACTCAATCATTGACCAGTTGAGAAAGACTCCTGCCCAAATCTCTCTATTATCTTTGCTCACACACTCAGAAGAGCATGCCCGTGTACTAATCAAGATCCTGAACGAGGCACATGTCTCAGAGAAGACCACCGTGAATTAGTTATAGAAGGTGGCCAACAGAGTTTTTGAGGTGAACAGAATCTCATTTACTGATGATGAACTTATCGAGGAGGGAGCCGGGCATAATAGGGCTTTACACCTGATTGTCAAATGTGAGTGGCATTATGTAAAATGAGTCATGGTTGATGGAGGCTCGAGTGTAGATGTATGCCCTATCTCTACCTCGCAAAGCATGAAGATCAATACAGATAGAATCCGACCCATCAATGTTCGTATCGGGGCTTTTGATTGCTCAGCGAGAGATACCATTGGGGAGATCAACCTCACCATGACGATTGGGCTGGTTGATTTTGAAATTGTCTTCCAAGTAGTGGACATGGAAACTTCTTATAACTTTCTTCTTGGAATGCCATGGATCCATACGGCCCGAGCTGTGCTATCCACCTTGCATCAGATGCTCAAATTTGAACATGACACGCAAGAAATTATTATTCATGGAGAAGACGAGTCATCCATTTAAAAAGACCCATTAATCCTGTATATTAAGGCCAAGGAAGGATGTGAGTCCATTGTCTATCAGGCTTTTGAAATGGTTGTTGTGGACCATGTTGGGGAAGGAAAGCCCATTATGCATCCTCATCTCTCCGCCACATCTGTAATGGTGGCTGCACTTATGCTGAGACAAGGTTATGGGTCAGGAAAAGGCTTGGGGGCATTATTGCAAGGAATTTCGGAACCCATTTTTCGATTCAGTAACAAGGGTACTTTTGGTTTAGGCTTCAGGCCAACACAAGCAGACGAAGACAAAGCCAAGCACCACAAAAAGCATGGGTGGGTATTGCAGCAACCTATCCCTCACATTTTCTACACTTTTGTCAAGCCACGTCTCCAAGAGGGTCAAAATTCCTCGGCGCATGCAAACATTAATGAAATCTTCCATGGCCTCAGCCAGATGTTTTCTGAAGTGAATATGATCCAGGCTGGTGAAGGCACTAGTCGTGCCGATATGCAACTAATTGGCCCAGACACCATGCTCAACAACTGGGAAGCAACTCCTCTCCCCACAAGGAAGACGTCTTGGTAGTTTAATTTTGCAGCTTCTTTTTTTGTACTTTGGGTTACTTTCAGGGTTGCAATCCAAACATCTCAGTATGATTATTTTATTTTCTATCCTTTCAAATTCAATGAAATACAGTTCAGTTTGGTATTAAGTTTTGTATCTTTTTCTTTTCCTAATTCCTGTCATTTTGTTTCCATTTCAGTTTTGTTAATGCCGGCTTTAATAACATGACATGCATGCAGAATTCACGCCCAGATCTCAAAACACTGTCTAATTTCGAAATAGTGCATCAAGAGGTCGAATATGATGAAGATGAGGATGTTGAGGAAATAAAAAGATAGTTGGAACAATTTGAAAATAAGCCTAAGCCCAACCTCAATGAAACTGAGCCAATTAATATCGAAAGTCATAAAGAAGTTATAGAAAGAAAGATAAGCATTCACACCGAACAAAAAATCAGAGATTCCTTGATTCAACTTTTATTTGAATACATAGATGTGTTTGCTTGGTCTTATGATGATATGTCGGGTTTAAGTGCTGATCTGGTGGTTCATAAGCTTCCCACATATCCTGATTTTCCACCAGTCCAACAAAAGCAACGTAAATTTAAAATGGACATGAGTGAAAAAATCAAAGAGGAAATAATGAAGCAACTGAGCGCCAATGTGGTCAGAGTTGTCCGATACACCACCCGGGTGGAAAATGTTATGCATGTGCTAAAGAAGGATGGAAAAACAAGAGTCTGTGTTGACTACAGGGACCTGAACAAAGAAATTCCAAAAGATAATTTCCCTTTACCAAAATATCCACATTCTTGTAGATAATTACGCAAAGCATGAGATACAATCATTCGTGGATTGCTATGCTAGGTACCACCAGATTATAGTGGATAAGGATGATGCAGAAAAGACCGCTTTCACCACTCCATGGGGTACTTATTGTTACAGGGTCAGGCCATTCGGTTTGAAGAATGCAAGGGTAACTTACATAAGGGCCATGACTACCATTTTCCACGACATGATGCATAAAGAGATTGATGTATATGTCGATGATGTCATCATAAAATTAAAGACAAAGGATGATCACCTGCGCGATTTGAAAAAGTTCTTCGAACGGCTTCGAAGGCATGGCCTTAAGTTTAATCCAGCCAAGTGTGCATTTGGGGTTACATCTGGGAAACTCCTCGATTTTATAGTCAGCCGGAATGGCATCGAATTGGATCCATCTAAGATAAGGTCCATTCGAGATCTTCCATCCCTGGAGAACAAAACGGAGGTCATGAGTTTGCTCGGGAGGTTGACGTACATCAGTAGTTTCATTGCTCAGCTCACAACCACATGCAAGCCTATCTTTAAGTTGCTGAAAAAGGATGTTGCTACCAAGTGGATAGACGATTTCCAAAAAGCTTTTGATAAGATCAAAAATTATCTGTCAAAATCCCTTGTACTGGTCCCACCTAAACCTGGTAGGCCTTTGATTTTATATCTATCGGTGATGGATAATTTCTTTGGATGCGTTTTGGGGTAACATGATGCGACATGCAAAAAGTAATAAGCAATCTATTATTTGAGCAAGAAGTTCACCAAATATGAGGTTAAATACACCCTTTTAGAAAAGACATGTTGTGCCATGACTTGGGTCGCTCAGAAGCTGAGGCATTATCTATTGGCCTACACTACTTACATCATATCCAGAATGGGTCCTTTGAAGTACATCTTCTAAAAGCCAATGCCTACTGGCAGGCTCGCAAAATGGCAAATCTTGCTCACAAAGTTCGACATCGTCTATGTCACTCGCACCGCAATGAAAGCACATGCTTTGTCATATCATTTGGCAGAGAATCCAATTGATGATGATTACAAGCCACTTAGCACAAATTTCCCAGACGAAGAGGTCAACTCAGTAGAGGAAGTAGTTCTGGACGACAACTATGTATGGAAAATGTATTTTGATAGGGCTGTCAATATTAAAGGAGTTGGGATAGGGGCAATCCTCGTCTCACCTGTTGGACAACATTATCCTGCAACGACCCGACTTCGGTTCTTCTGTACTAATAATACGGAAGAATACGAAGCTTGTATCATGGGTCTAAAAATGGCCCTCGATCTGGAGGTGCATGAACTATTGGTTATGGAAGATTTCGACTTGCTTATCCGGCAAGCCCAAGGCGAATGGGAGACTCAAGACATCAAGCGTGTTCCATACAGACAATGTGTATAAGACCTGAGAAAAAGATTCAAATCCATCGAATTCAGGTACATTCCCAGGTTTCACAACGAGCTAGCCGACGCCTTGGCTACCTTAGCCTCGATGCCCCTTTATCCAAGTAACACTCATATTGATCCATTACAAATCCAAGTTCGAAATCAACACGGTTACTGTAATACAATTGAGGTAGAACCAGATGGTGAACAATGGTATCATGACATAAAATGATTCTTGAAAACAAGGGAGTACCCAGAGCATGCCAAGGGAGATAAAAAAAGAAACTGTAAGGCGGTTTGCCGACGGTTTCTTCCTGAATGGGGAAACTTTGTACAAAAGGACCCCAAGTTTGAACTTGTTGAGATGCATGGATCCACAGAAACTGAGTGGATCATGAGTGAAGTGTATTCAGGGGTATGCGGACCTCACATGAATGGATATGTTTTGGCGAAGAAGATTTTGCGGGCAGGGTATTATTGGCTTACTATGGAGCGAGACTGCTTCAGTTTTTTTTGCAAGTGTCACCAATGCCATATTCATGGCGACCTGATTCACTCGTCTCCATCAGAGTTGTATCGTATGTCCTCTCCTTGGCCTTTAGTTGCTTGGGGAATAGATGTTATTGGTCCAATCGAGCCAAAGGCTTCAAATGGGCATAGATTCATTCTGGTCGCCATTGACTACTTCACCAAGTGGGTGGAGGCAGATACTTTCAAAGTAGTCACCAAGAAAGAAGTGGTAGACTTCGTTCATTCCAGCATCATCTGTCGTTCTGGTATCCCAAAGACCGTTATCATTGACAATGCAGCCAATCTAAATAGTTATCTGATGAAGGAGGTATATGAGCAATTTAAAATTGTGCATTGTCATTCTACCCCTTACTGACCAAAAGCCAATGAATCCGATGAAGCAGAAAACAAGAACATCAAAAAGATTCTCAGGAAGATGATCCAAGGGTCCACACAATGGCATGAAAAATTGCCTTTTGCTCTTTTGGGATACCACACGACTGCTCGCATATTTGTTGGTGCAACTCCTTATCTACTTGTATATGGAACTAAAGTTGTAATACCAGCAGAAGCCAAAATTCCCTCTCTCTGAATCATTGTGGAATTGGAAATTGAAGACACAAAGTGGGTCAAGACCCGATTATAACAGCTAATGTTGATTGATGAAAAACGGCTAGCAGCAATGTATTTTGGCCAGTTATACTAGCAAAGAATGACACGCGCTTATAAAAAGAAAGGGCACCCAAGGCATTTTGAGGTAGGCCAGCTCATTTTAAAACGCATCCTTCCGCACCAAGTAGAAGCTAAATGAAAGTTCACCCCGAACTGACAAGGACCCTACATCATCAATAAAGTGTTAACAAAAGGGCCTTTGCACTTGGTAGATGAAGAAGGAATGGTATCAGACATGACTATTAACGCAGATGTAGTCAAAAGAGATTATGTTTGATTCATACCCACTGGAGAATTTCACGCATGATTTTCTCAGATCGAGATAATGAAGGCTATCTTTGCTCACTACCCCAAATAGGTGTCACCCTTTTGTTAACTCTTTTGAGCCATATTTGTCTTATTGGTTTTCCCTCATTTTGGAACCTCTATACTTGTAAAAGAAAAAAAAAGAAAAAAACAAATCTTCTGAGTTAGTGAACTACGTCTGACATGATTCCGAAAGGATACGTAGACAGCCTTATCCTGGGTTCAGTCCCATTACAACAAAAAATTCATATTCCCAATACTCCAAAACTGGGCAGAAGTCTGTTTTATTTTACAATTTTTTCTGTAAAAATGGTTCCAAAAGTTGTAATTCGGTTCAAGGTTAATTGAGAATGATTGAAATCCCCATGACAAGGGATTTTGGCAACCTTCCTATGCAATATTTTAGTCAATAAAAAAAATAAAAGCAAAGAAATGAGAGAGTCTTATCGGTGAAAACTCGTATGGGCATTGTAAGAAGACAGTGAGCAGAGAAATGAGAGTGTCTTATTGGTGAAAACCCAGATGGGCACCATAAGACGACAATGATTAGAGAAATGATAGAGGTCAGTTAGCGAAAACCCGCAAAGGGCGCTACTAGCCGAATAAGGGTCTTCGATACTCAGGCATGAGCACAACCAAGACAGTTTCAAGATGAACATTTGCGACGAATTTTGAGAATTAGATAGCTCAGGCGGATTAGGTGTCCAGTCCAAAATACATGTCATTATTCATTGAAGTCGGCACATACCTCCAGATAAGCCTCCATATTCCTCTCCCCGAAAGGGACACCTTTTGTTTAAACACAATTCCTTTTTCATTTTTAATTGCTCTTCTATTTTATCCCATAATTTTTCTTTGAGTCCCTTCGGTCTAATATTGTATAAAAAGTAAAGCAAAGAAATGGCTGCAAAACTTGCTACAGCTTCCCCGTAATATCGAGCACAATTTGGGGCATATACGACATTGACGAAGGCACGAATCTATCTGTGATCTCTTTTGATAAGCCAAATAAAGTGTCTCAAAGAAACTGAAAAGGTCGCCTAAGCAATATTTGCTTCATGGGAAAAGTTGATAAGCACTATATACACAAACTGATACTAGGTGCAAGACAACTAAGTTTGATTTTAAAGGAAAACTTGCCTTGCCTTAGGGACACAGGTTGGAGGTACCATGTACATCCGGATATGAAACAGTCAGTGGCAATGTCAGAAAGCCAAGTCCAGAAAGTGATACATAGTATCCGAGCACCTCGGTACCGTACCGAAAGAATCAATTCTTCGACAGCGAGTGGTCGTGAATTCACACTGCTCAGGGCATCAAAGCCACAAACCGAACACCACTTTGAAAACTCATATTTTTTCTTTGTTTGAAGCTGGAACAAAGCAGTGCATAATGGTGATTCTCAAAGGACGAACATCACAAAAGGTAAGTTCCTCAAAATCTCCATTTTCTTTTATTTTCAGCATGCATCAGTACTATTCATACCTCCCATTTTCGTAGCTTAACTTGGGTAGAACTTTTTTGTCTAGGGGGATCCAGCTCATATTTTCGAGTAGAAGTACTTTTCGCTCAGGTTTGTTTTATGTTAGCTTAACTCAAGTAGAACCCTTTCGCCTAGAGTGATTCCGTACTTTATGCATAATTCAGGGTGCCAACCCCTGGTTATATTTTCTTTCAGTAATAAAGGGTGCCAACCCCCGGTTACATTCCTTTCGGTAATACAGGGTACCAACACCTGGTTACACTCCTTTCGGTAATACAATGTAGCAACCCCTAGTTACATTCTTTTTCGGTAAAACAGGGTACCAACCCCTGGTTACACTCCTTTCCGTAATACAGGGTACCAGCCCCTGGTTACATTCCTCTTCAGTAATACAGGGTACCAACCCCTAGTTACATTCCTTTTAGTAATACAGGGTACCAATCCCTGGTTATATTCCTTCTCGATAATACAGGATGTCAACCCCTAGTTACACTCCTTTTAGTAATACAGGGTACCAACCCCTGGTTACACTCCTTTTAGTAATACAAGGTACCAATCCCTGGTTACACTCCTTTCAGTAATACAGGGTACCAACCCCTGGTTACATTCCTCTTCAGTAATACAAGGTACCAACCCCTGGTTACATTCTTTTCGGTAATACAGGGTACCAACCCCTGGTTACATTCTTCTTCAGGAATACAAGGTGCCAACCCCTGGTTACACTCCTTTTAGTAATACAGGGTACCAACCCTTGGTTACATTCTTTTTCAGTAATATAGGGTGCCAACCCCTGGTTACATTCCTTTCAGTAATACAGGGTACTGACCCCCTGTTACATTCCTCCTCAGTAATATAGGGTGCCAACCCCTGGTTACATTTCTTTCCAGTAATACAGGGTACCAACCTCTGGTTACATTCCTTCTCAATAATACAGGGTGCCAACCCCTGGTTACACTTCTTTCAGCAATATAGGGTACCAACCTCCAGTTATATTCATCTTTAGTAATACAGGGTACCAACCCCTGGTTACATTCCTTCCTAGTGATACATGGCGACAACCCCTGTTACTTTTTATTTCAATAATACAGGGTACCAACCCCTGGTTACATTCATTCCTAGTGATACAGGGCGCCAACCCCTGGTTACATTTATTCCCCAGTAATACAGGGTGTTAACCTCTGGTTACATTTTCCTTCAAGTAATACAAGGTGCTATTCCTTAAGTGTTTTCCCTTGTGGCAACCCAGGGTACTACCCCCTGGTTTGCATATCTTCTTGGTAACGTAGGGTACACAATCCCTCGTTACAAATTTTATCTCTTTTAGCTAGTTTATACTATTGTCTCTGCCTGCCTTTCAATAGATTAGATAGTTTATAGCTTTCTCTCATAACTCACAAAATATATCTAGTCTAAACTGGGGCAAATTTTTTTTGTTCGTTTTGTTCATCTTTGATGGATTTGCAGGCCCCGCCGTAGAGCACAAATGGCAATTAAAGCTTGCAGTTTAATTTCTCATCATAAGAAAGAAGTCTTTCGATCACAAGATAGTTGGAGTTAGCTTTGATAATGTGTCAGCAACCTGACTTCTCAAGTTTCACTTTCCCAAATTCTGATCCGGAAATCAAGCAATCAAGAATGAGCAATAATCTTTTCTTCAAAGAGCATCAAGATCCAATCTAAGGTCAGCACAAGCGAGCATATCAAGAATCAAGATTTGACTCCAAAAGACACATAGATAGGAATTTTGTAACTCTTAGCTTGTAGGCATATGTAGTTCTCTCCTTTTTTTCCCTTTGATGTAAGCAGCAGAAATAGTAACAACAGTAACAATAAGCAGCATCAGTCTTAACTCCTGTGTCCGATAGTCCCAGCTACCAAATTTTTCTAGAACTACACTAATTTGATTCCTTTATAGCTAGGGATATGTAGGCAACCTCAGAAGCAAGGTCCGGTCATATTTTTCAAAAATGCTTCACTTGGAGTGATATGTGAGAGAAATTAGTCATGACATTCACTATCTTTGCACGAAAACTTTTCATGTTCTCGAGCAAAGAGGGGCAGCTGTAAATGACTAATTTTTTCTTTTCTTTTTCTTCCACATTATAATTTTTAGGATTGTTATGTGTGTATTTATATATTTTGAATTAGACTTTAGTTTAATTAATTGTTGTGAGGTTCAAGGGAATGGGTTTCTTTATTTTTCATCCAAATTGGGCCGACATTTGAGGCAAAGCAGCAGCCCAAATCATGTTAACCCAGTCCAAGATGATTCTAAGATCGAACGACGTAGTTTTATGTTGAAACTATGTCGTTTCATTTAGTAATATGAAGACTTGATCTCATCCATCCATGATCTTTGATCCAACGGCTCTCATTTTTTTAACTTTGAGGTATAAAAGCCTTTTAAAATCAGATTTTTTGCCATTTCTCTAAGAACCCAAACCCTAGAGACCCATCTCTTCACTCTCTCCTCTCTCTCACCCTCTCTTAAGTTGCTGCCCCTCCTCCACTGCCACCACCGTGCGCCACCGCCGGTGTTGGTCCAAATACCCCCAAAATTACCACCAATATTCTCCTCTCCTCCTCATCTCTCCATATCTTCAACTCACCAAAACTACACCAATCTCCGCGAATAGGAAGAAATCCAAAACCCTAACCCCTTATATTTTCCTAAATTTGTGAGTGTTCAGGCCACTTTACCCCATAATACATACATGAACTTGTAGATCTTTCCACGATCTAGCACTTTTCATTAGTTTCAGTCCCGAATCCGGCAACCAAAATCTGGCGACCACCTCACTACCGTGTGGCTCTGCTGCCACCGCCGCTACTTCTCCGTCTTTTATTTTTTGACCCAAAGGCATTTGTTTCCTTTTGGCAAGATGCCGGAATCTATTGGTTTAGTGTCTGCCAAAGAGAAATATGCACCTCGGGGTCGGACAACCACCACTTGACATCCTTGGTATCGTCTCGTTTCTCGATTCGACGTCGGATGTCCTAGAGTTTGGTATAAGCTCGCACTCTAATCTTTTTCCCTTTTGTTTTCATAATTTATCTTTTTTTCCTATCCGAGTGTAAGTTTTAGTTTAATTTTTTGTTTTTAATTAATTGGTAAGTCGTGATCTAATGTTCAAGTTTACTTTTATTAGCATTCTTCAATATTTAGTCATTGCTTAATATTTTCGAATCAGGTACTTAGTCGTTTGTTTAGGTTGATATTAATCATTGTTCGATAGTTTATCAATATTTATTTAAGTTGTATTTTATGCAGCATTTCCTAATTTCAGTCGTCTAATGTTAATTATCATAAATCGATTAGCTTTAGTTTAGTTTGTGTGAATACCTAGTTTGATTACATTTTAAGTCTTGTTGTTGTTTTGTCAATTCTTAGTTATTTGAGTTTGAATCACATAGGTTGGTACTAATATTGTAAGAGTTGGAGTTTAGGTTATTTTATAATAAAATAGGGTACTAATAGTCTACTTTTTACTAGTTGGGTGGCTGAAATGATATTTTTTCTCCTTGCTTATGACATAGCAGATTTTCAGCCCGTCCATTCACCTTTTGGACAGCCTTTGAACAATGTTTAGCACACAAAGTCAGTCTTTTGGGACAGACTTTTGGTGAACCAAAATCGGTCCAAAAGTAATTTTCTTGGCCTATTTAAGGGATGCCCTTCTCCTCACTTTAGCGACAGGATCTTGCATTGAGAGACCATCTTTTACACTCGGAAAAAAAAAAGAAAGACACAACTTAAGAAAAATCATCAGCTGAACATCCAAAAGTAAGCTGAAAAATTGAAAGTTTGTGAGTTCTTTCTTCTTTTCCTAAGTCATTAGGCTTTTGGTTTGAGCTTCTGGTTTGTATCAGGTTTAAGAGATTGTTGCTGGTCTGTTGCTGCTGTTGTTGGATTGGTTGATGTGTTTCGATAGTGATATACGAAGCCAAATCTATTACTGTTGTCCTGCTGTCGAATCTGCAGTCTAGGTAACTTTTCTAGCTTGTAAAGTAGTTCATTTTCAAAGAAATAGAAGCATGAAGTCTTTACTGGATTTCTGAATATTCTTGCAACTTTCTGGTTAGATCCTTATGCTACTAAAAGAAGTGTTTGTCTCATGTATGAAGAATTTGTGACTTCTTGTAGTGATATGTTAGCATATGTTATTCATTTTAAGTTATTCTGGATCAATGTTGTATGCTTTTAAGTGGATAAAAACCATAATATAATTACATGCTTAGTTTAGGTTCCATGTTGAGTTTGGTTTAGTGTATCGGGCTTCAAAAACTAAGCATGAACACTGTGTTATTAAAATAAGTTAGATTCATTAATTAGTATAGTATACTAAGAGTTCGTGCATTTAAAATAATATGTAGGGGTTTAGTTCTCTTTTCTCTTTTTGGTGAATTTTCTTTTCATGGCTAGACAACTATTGGAAAATTAATTTGCATAGAGTGGTATTTCTTCACTGTTAAAAGGTTGTACACACTACATAGTTAGACAAGAAGTTTTGTACTTTTGGGGCGATGGTCTGGTCTGGTTTGGGCATTTAGTAGGCAAATTATTTTGGCCAAAATTGGAATTACAGTAAAGTCAGCTTCATAATAACTAATAATGGGTCCAATGCCTTTAAAAGTACATGAATTTGGCCCATGTCTCCTTAAATTCGCTGCTGACCCATTTCTTTTGTTCTTCTTTTAACAAGTTGCTAGGCCATTTTGCATATATAAAGAAAGTTGGCCCATATCTTCTTTTAAAAGTAGCTGGTCCACTTTCAACTAATAACAAGCAGCACTTTTAGATTGATAAGTTGGCTTAATTTTTCTTATTATTTTATTTATAATCTCAATAAATACAAATCAGAATTTTCTTTATAAAAGAAAAAACTTCAATGCTTAATCTCTCTTAATTAATTTAAACGATTGGCAATTTTAGACACGTTTCAAATATTCACCATGTGTTAATACACGATCCTTGGTCAACATTTAATTCATAAAATGATCGCGTGTGCATTATCGCTCCTTGACCTTTAATTAATAAATTATTCTTTTCAATAATTAATTGTATTTAAACCATGTGTACCGACACATTCCTTGGTTTAGTACATGTAATTAAATAAAGACCTTGTGTGCTTACATGCTCCTAGGCCAAAGTTAATAAAATTTAATTAATTATTAAGCGGTACTAGATAATAGTAATTTAAGGCAAATAAAACACACTTTATCCAAAAATAATTCAAGCCAAATTTAATCAATAAAAGCGATCGTGCTAGAACCACGGAATTCGGGGAGTGCCTTACACCTTCTCCCTGGTCAATAGAATTTCTTACACGATCTTTTATTTTTGCGGACTAATAAAAATAGAGTCAAACCTTCCTTTGACTAGGGATTCAAATAAAAGGTGACTTGGAACAACAAAATCAATTCAAAGTGGCGACTATGTAAATAAAATAATCCATACTTAATTTTGTCACTTTAATTGGAAAAACACTTTAATCCACATATTATTTTTTGCGGGTGGAAAAAGGGGTGTGACAAAATAAAATAAGCATCTCAATTTTAGTTAAGTGTGAAAATCCTAAAAAACAAGTGTGAAAATCCTTGACGTTAAAACAAAACAATGAAGTAAAATAAATGAGAACAAGAAAACATATTGTTCAATAAGAAATGGGGGTTTATGAAAGGAATAGAAATAGTGATCCTTTAGGAAAAGGGCTGTCTAATCAGGAAATGTAGATATAGTCACTAGGTTATGTTTTTTATTTTTTCTTGTACGATCGTGATTTAATTTTTAACGATTCGTAGTATTATAAAACCTTTACAAGATTACAAAAAGTAGTACAAGGAAAAAATAAGTATCTCGTTTTTAATCAAGTATGAAAATCCTTACAATTAAAATAAAATAATGAAGTGAAATAAAATGAGAAGAAGAAAAAGGTATTGTCTGGTAAGGAATGGAGAATTATGAAAGGAAAAGAAATAATGGCCGTTTACGAAAAAATTGTGCTTATTTAAATAATGAATTTTGAGTTTGTAATGTAGAAAGTTCTATGCCTTCCTCATCTTATTTGCATCAGTGTCTGAAACAGAGAAATTTATTTCACAAACTATATTTTATCCAACAGTGACTGAAGCAAACAATAATTCTGTAATTTTTTTGAAAGTCCACATATAATAACATAAGAGCCAAGTTTGAGATTAGCAGCAAAGGAGGGATCTAGTATTCTGATCATAATCGTTGGAAGTGACAGAGAAGTTTCACCTCACAATGAAGTCTGCTGTTAGCTTTTTTTTGAGTCTTCTGCCTTTTGTTTATCCTGTTAAAATTTTCTAGCACTACTAGTCTTTCAAGAATCAAAATTGCACCTTTGAATTAATTGAAGGTTAAATATGCTTAATGTATTAACGTAAATATCAAAAATAGAAATTTTGCAATAACACATGGAGAAAAATCGTTATTTTCCGTTAAAAGAAAAAGAATTGTCATTTTGAGCGACATCTAACACTCTAAAAGAATAGCTATTTTTCTCTCTCAAAATAACTATGTGAAAAGTGACATGAATTTGTCTTATGCAAATGAAAAAAGCATGATCAATTTAACATGCATCTTCTAATCAAAAGATACACAAAGTTAAGTCCATAATTATTTTATAATATTAAAGTACTGTAAGTCCAAAATGAATCTATGGGTTGTTTAACGCCATTTTTAGGACGAGAACTTGCATGAAGAGTGAAGGTGGAGTACGATAATTCCGTTATACACGAACAAGGGTGATATCAAAAAATGCAACAACAATAGGGGTATCAAAGTACTAAGCACATGATGAAAGTTTGGGAGAGGGTGATAGAAGGGAGGATGAGGAGGAGTGTGTCTATTTCCGAGAACCAGTTCGCTTTTATGCTAGGTCGATTGACTACGGACGCCATTAATCTTGTGGCTTATGTAGAGAAAGCATACGATGAAGAAGGACTTATATATGGTGTTCATTGACCTAGAGAAAGCATATGACAAAGTCCCGAGAGAGGTTCCATGAAGATGTTCGAAGGCTGAAGATGTGTCTGTAACTTACATTAGGGTGATCAATGACATGTATGATGGAGCTAAGACACAGGTAATAACACAGGAAGGAGACTCATATTACTTCTCGGTTATGATGGGGTTGTATTAGGGATCATCCCTTAGACTTTTTTTATTTCTTGGTGATGGACGCATTGATGCGACACATTCAAAGGGATGTACTATGGTGTATGTTATTTGCAGATGATATAGTTCTGATTGACGAGACGTGAAGTAGTGTTAACAAGAGAATGTAGGTTTAGAGATATACCCTTCAGTTTAAAGGTTTCAAGTTGAGCATAAGACCAAGACAGAATACTTGGAATGTAAGTTCAACGACGTTACCTCGGAAGTGGACATAGATGTGAGTTTTGATACACAAGTCATTCTCAGGAGAGGGAGTTTCAAGTACCTTATGTGATGACTCGCCATGTCATCATGCCACATAAGTGCCATTTGACATATATTAATGCCATGTGGAAGCTTACATAGGAGGAATGCTTGCATTTGTGAGAAGATTCTAGAGAAGTATGGACATTTCCTTTGGAAGATCCTAGATGTTTATGGATTTGCTAGGAAAGTCCTTGGAATCTTCTAGGCTTGTAGAGAATTCTAGAGAAAGCCCTTATCTTGTAAATATTAAGGACTTGTGTAACAATTAATATTTGCACACTAGCCCCTAGGAGACTAGTATATAAAGGAGGCCATTCATTTGTAATTCATCAAGCAAACAATTCAAGTTTTCTCTAATACAAAGCTTCCTTTAACAATTCTCTTGTGTTCTTTCTACCATTCTCTTAGCGATCTTGAGT